>JBBPKC010000054.1:0-68889 GCA_038089055.1 Tylopilus aff. balloui | reverse complement strand
CACTAAAGCAAACGAGAAAAACGTCCGTTTGCGGGTATGATAATGGACGAAGACGGTCGTAATCCTCTTGACCTGTTAAACAAAGCGTCTGTGTGTCAGCAAACAGCGAACCAGAAGAGGTAACAAACCAGCAGTGTCGAACAGCCCGAGCGTGTACGGATCTTCGCCAATCATTACGGTCACGGCGTAGTTATCAAAGACCTAGCATATGGGCTTGCATCTCCCCAGCGAGTGGAACGGCGAGAAGAAAGAAAACGTACAGTTGGGACATACTCGCTCGGAAATTTGTTGGTGGTGTACGATATCAAAAGACAAGTCTGTGCGACGTCACGTTTACTCGGTTTGCCGGAGCAAGAAAAAAGAGATGGAGCGAAAGTTGTCACTCACCTTTCCGACAGCACCGTCTCCTACTACGACACATTTGATGGTCTGCATTGTCGTTGAGCTAGTTCCAGCGAAAAGGCGCAATGATGCTTGACTGGGGCGACGGGTCAAAAACCACACACGAGGCGAAACACGCACGAGATCCCGTTTTAGAACGCTTGCTCCAGACGCACTGCCGCAGCATAACAACCATGCTGTCGAGGCTGTGCGCCGCCAGCAGGACATCCCTCTACGTGACGGCGCGCGGGGAACCATTTGACAGACTCACCAGGCGAGAAGAGTTGGTTGGCAAGACGCGAGCTTGTCAGTCTTGGGATAGTGCAGCTAACGCAATCGCGGCGAGCACAGTTGGCTTCTGGTGTTCGGAAGAAAACCGTTGAGTGGGCGCCAGACCCTCGCCGTCGACAGCGACGAGAAAGAACTAAAAAATGGACGCACAAAAGACGGGTAAGTTGCGGCGTCGGCAATGGCGACAACGAGCGGAGGGTGATTTGACTTTTGGCCTCGCCGCGAAATCGCAAAGTGGGCTCATCTCGTTCGCGACCGTAACCGGCCCTAAGGAGGACAAACACATACAAATACTCCTCCTCCCTCACAGAAAGAAATTTCTATCGAGCGCAACAGTCGAGTACTAGGCGTACAAATAATATGCTTAGTCTGCATGCTCGTAACATAGGGAAAAAAGGATCGTGCAATACTGATACAGTGTATCCCCCCATCGCGTGAAATTCCAGATTACCGTGCTATAGGCGCGTTAGCAGTATGCAAAATCCCGAATAGCTGGACATGTCAAGTATTCTGCTTAAAATTTAGATCCGCAGTGAGTCGAGGCGAATGTCATCATACAAATCATGACTCCATTAGAGGAGGTTTCCACCAAGAGAGTACGCCACTCTTCGTGCCGGTGACAATGTAAGCCTGCAAGCCACGGTCGGAGCACTGCATGAGTACCTGCATGAGTCTAGAACACGCCAAAGATCTCATAGACTCACCGCAACCGCTTGTACCTGCTCGGCTAAAAGACAGCCGCGATCAGCTCACGCCCACGTGCCGCGGTTAAAGAACATCCACCTACATTCGCCATGATCTAGCCCACAGATCACTTCCCCTTTGGACTTATCCCACACCAGCAGGTTGCTCTCTGTGTATCCAAACAAGACCGTCTTGCAGCCGCTGGCAAAGACGGCGCCAAAATTCTGCCGTTGTTCACTGATAGGATCTCCTGTCGTGGAGTACACTTGCTCGATCTTGCCCTTGTGATCCGTCTGCTGAATTCCGACCAAATGGGCCCGTCCCCCCGCCTGCGACACCAGCGCGTGCGTGCCTGGCCCATTGACGTCTAAGTAGTAGCTGCAATCATTCGTCAGCTGATGTGTGCCTGAGATAATAATAACTGTGACCAACACTTTGGCCTTGAGGAAGGCGTACGCGCGCAGCGTCCCATTTGGCACCTGACAATACCACCTTGACGTCTCCACGTTAGACCAAGCCGAACGAACGCGTAAAAACCACATACAAGACGCCATCACTAGTTCCACCAATCAACGCCTCTCCGTCCTCAACAAACTGGATAGAGGTCACATTTTGCCGCAGAATCGACCGCTGAGGTTGCCATGTGCCTATGCCTGATGTTCAACTATAGTGTCGCGAACCCGTAAAAATTGCTGACCTTTGATCCATATCCAAACTTTGACTCCTATCCGCGGGAATGCAACGGCAATCCTGTCACGTCTATATGCAAAACAAATCGAATCCTCCTTGCCAGCGTCTAACAGCTTTGCCCACTGCCAATGGTTTTGATTCTGTTTTGGTAATGCATCGATCAGATGAAAGTGTGGGCGGGTCCGAGCGGAAACGGACCGTATGTGTCCACTTGCTGATAACTCCATCCCGCCCCAAAGCGACCACACCCATATCATCTAACATCCAGGCAACGGCCATAATCGGCGCATTTTGTCCAAGCCGAGCCGTCTCCACTCTACTCGGCATGCTCCATATTCGAATCGTGCGGTCGTTACATATCACGGCTAACCGTTCCCCGTCCGAACTGAACGAAAGATAGTTGATCCCTGGGTCCTCGTCACTCTTGATTTGAACTATATACATGGGGTCGTGACATGGCCATGCGGCCGAGCGTTTGCGCGGACGGGCATTCTCAGCGTCTACATCGGTGTCAGATGTCAACGCACGCTTCTTGCCTTTGGAATCGCGAGGTGGCGGCGTTGAATCATTAGACCGTACTGGCCTAAGCGATGGAGGTGAGTAATGGAGGATGGCAGAAGCTGCGGATGCAGAAACGATGGGTCGAGGTGCTTGTATAGGGATACTTTGAGCCGAGGCACTAACGGGAGACTGCAGCAAGGGTGAACTTCCCCAATCGTTGATTTCTGTGCATGATAATAAGAAACAGGTTCAGTGCAATGGCGACCAGGACTCACCATGCTTAATTTGCGGTGTCGAAGTCACAGAACTGGAGAACATGCTAAACATCCCCTGGTCTACAGGCGCAATTGACTTGGGACCAGACGAACTATGCAAAAACCCGGGCGGAGATGGTGATGAATATGGTGCAAGGCCAGAGAGACCAGGAGGTGTAGTCGACGACCGCGTACTCTCTGGTGTTGGCGGTCGTGCAACCGGAAGAGAATTTCTGGCAACCGGGGGTGACGCACTTATCGTACATGAAGCTGGCGCATGTCCGTTGGTTCCGTTCGTCTGTTTATTGTAAGGCCAACCACTTCCAACAACCACCTTCTTTTTTGATCCAGGCTTCGGCGATGGCGCTCGAGTACCAGCCTTGTTGGATTGGATTGGAGGATGCCTCGACGGACGGATATTGAGAGGATTGGAAATTGAACCAGTGGGGGCGTATGACAACCGTGGGTCGCTGGCAGACGTGACAGGTTGATAGCCAGGTTTCACAGCACTAGAGCCCGATCCGCTAGGGTACCCCGTGGGAGGGTCGGATGACCTGGACGGTAATGAAAAGGGGACTGGTTGTTGACGAGCTTGGGACGGGATTGAGTGCGATAGGCTCAGAGATGGAGAGATTCTGTTTTCTGGGACTATCAACTTCAATGACCGTGGAACGGGGGTTGCTTTGGTCGGGAGAAGGGTCTCGGGTACAGTTGGCTCTGTCTTTATGGGTAATGACCCCACTGGGGCCAGCTACTCGACATTGTCATTTGTATGATTCTGGGGGAACTCGTTTAGCCTACTCACTGTCTTGTCAGGAGCACTCGGGTGGTCCGTAGAGTCCTTCCTCGTGGTCAGAGAGTCTTTTTCTCCCACAAACTCCGTAATAAATCCACCCGAGACGAATGGGTTCTTGACAGCTACGCGCTTGGGTGTCGTTGCTACGACTGCAGGAGCAGCCAGTTCCTCGCTCACGGGCTCTGCGGTAAAAGGGGCAGTGCTACTCGCCACGGTCGATACAGGAGAGACTACTGTCGTCTGAGCGGATTGGGGCACTGGGGTTTGAGCAACAATGCCGGTCTTGATGGGCACTAGGGGAAGCGCGAGAGGAGAAGAAAGACGCGCGCGACGAGAAGCTGCACCTGTGATGAATCCTGGGATATCGTCGGAAGAAGCAGAGGAGGACGGCGATGATTGGAGATCCATGTCAACCGTCTCAGAAGATATAGGGCTAATCTGGGACGTTCTACTAGCGGCATCCTCGACGTGAGTCCACGGTGCTTCTAGTTTCTCCGAAGGCGCTTGCTCGGTGGTAGATGCTGTAGACGGGGTTTTAACTAGTGAAGCAGCGGTTGGCTTTGTAGGCGTGGTCGGGACCGTGTCGAGGGGTGTACTGCGACGGACAACTGCCCGGGAAGGAGTACTAGAGGAGGAAGCTATGCTCATCGGGGACAGACTCCGAGAACGGTCATCATGTAGTATCTACAGTGGCTAAGAGTGCGTTTTGTAGTAGTATATAGTGCACTTACCGGAATATGGGGAGGTTCCTTCACAGTAGTAGAAGGCCTAGGAGACTCAGGGGGCTGAAGTGGTAATTTCTCCTGCACAGGAATGGTGGGCGGGACTACTTGGACAGCACTCACAGACCAGGCCGGCTGGACTTGTACGCCGACTGAGACATGTGTCGGGGGTGATACAGCGAAGGTATCTAACGGCAAGATACCGAACGCTCGTATATATGAGGTGTGGGAGGAAGACGTTAGATGCTCACCTTGTACCAAGCTCACCTGTTCGTGCTGTTTAGTCCAAGTTCTCCGCATCTTGGGCGGAATGATGTGAGAGAACGGAGGGTCAGAGAAGGTATCATCATGGGCGATCTGTTTTTCGACTTCTTCCTCTTCGTCCGAGTTTGAGTCTGAGACGGGGGGGAGGTCACCCTCGAAGATGACGGCCTGGTCTGTGAAGGAGCCGTCGTCTGAGGCCACGGAGAGGAGAATTTCCTTGCCGGGCTTGACCTCGATTCGCTTCTGGGCGAAAAGACTGAAATAGGCGATGGGCCCTTTGCCACGATTGCAAGGAGAGTCTTCGGGGATCTCTACGCGTCTAAGGACGACGTGAGCCTTTTGACTTGCGCCATGGCGTCGAAAGCGAAGTGCCCCCTTTACGCCGAGCACGGAGGCGACAGAGGGGCCGTGAGTTTGAGACGATGACTCGCTGATAGAGTCATCCATTACACGACCTTCTGAACAGTCGGCCTCGCTCGTGCTCGTTGAAAGCAGCGAATTAGACTGCAGAGTTGAGTCGGTCCACCAAGGCCAGGGAGATCATGTGATCCGTGAGATAACCCAACACAGCCACCCACATATCCCAAACCACCGCTGCGGTCTCGCTTTGCTCCCACATCTCAATCAAAGGATCAACTCTGCAAGCTGGACCAGGCAGAACTTGTCACTTTTGTTGAGCTAGGAAAATCCCCTCTATCTGCCAGGATCGGATACTTCTTTTTACAATGTGAGTCACCTGTGTGAACTAGAGAGGTATCTCGCCGTTTCGTTTCTGAGTCGAGCGGTATGTTGGTCACGTGTCGAGGCTGTTGGACAACAAAACACAACATCGTCCACTGCAGATTATTGACGTGGAAGTCTTACCGTAGTCACCCCAGCCATGCGCTTCCTGAGATTAGCGCTGGTTTCTTGCCTCGCCTTCCTGCCTAGCGTTCTCGCAAGGTCCAGCTCAGGCGACAAGGTCCTCGTCCTCCTCGACCCTTCCCTGGACAAGGCCGACTATTCCATCTTCTTCAATGACCTTGAAAGTGCGTTGCAGCCGACCATAGTCCTATTGGTTACTCACATGAGCTGGCAGAGCGAGGGTATGACCTGACGTTCCGCGCTCCAAAAGACACGAGTCCTGCTATCGCCGCGTACGGCGTACCCAACTTTGCCCACGTCATCCTCTTTACCCCCGACACCAAATGTGAGTTCCCACCGAGTTCCCACCACTTTCAACCGACCCGCTTTCTAGCATACGCATCGGATATCATACCCCAGACCTTGGTTGGCCTCCTCTCGGAAAACACCAACCTCCTCATTACGCTCTCTCCAAAACAAACCCCCCTTTCATCCCTCGCTACCGAGTTCTCCCTTATCCCTCCTCCCCCAGGGTCACCTCTCGTCTCTCACCACCCCAAACGCGAAGAGCCCGCAACTCTTATCCCCGTGGAAGTCACAAAGTCACCCATCCTCACCTCAGGGACTCCCCCTGTCTGGTTCTCCGGTGCACCGCACGCGCTCGGCAACAACCCTTATCTCGTCCCTATCCTCCACGCACCCTCGACGAGTTTTGCAGCTGACACCACTGACGACTCGGGCGCCAGCGCCATCGTCGACGCCGCAGAAAAGAACGGGGAGGGTCTCTGGGCTGGCAACCAGCTCGGTCTCGTGACAGGCTTCCAGACGACCAAGAACTCGCGCGTTGTCTTTGCGGGCGGCGTCGAGCTCTTCAGTGACGAGTACACAAGGAAGGCGCTCCCCGATGGCATCCCATCCGGAAATGCGCAGTTCGTCAGGGACGTCGCCGCTTGGGTCTTCCAGGAGACAATGGTCCTCCGCATCGATCACACTGAGCATCACCGTGTCAACGAGACCGAGGCGCCGGAGATGTATACCATCAATGACGAGATCGTACGGCGATGATGCATTTTCGCTGAGTGAGACGAGTTGCTCACGTTTTCCGCTTCGTGTTATTTTTAGGTGTACGCAGCGTACGTGTCCGCGTACGACCCTCGGACATCGAGCTGGAAGCCTTACGACGGGCTCACAGATTTGCAGCTCGAGTTCACCATGCTCGACCCGCACGTGCGCATCGCACTTCCCCCCATCTCCGGTGAACCTGGGAAATACGAAGTCCAGTTCCGCGCACCGGACAGACACGGCGTCTTCAAGTTTGTCGTCGGTTGGCGGAGGCCAGGGTGAGCGCCCTCTGATATTGCTTGTTGCCAGGGATGACATACTGAATCTTCACCTGCCGTAGCTACACGTTTTTGCACGCGTCAACGACCGCACCTGTTGTGCCACCTAGGCATGACCAGTATCCTCGCTTCTTGAGCGCTGCATGGCCGTACTATGCAGGCGCCATCAGTACTTCCGTCGGGTTCTTCGTGTTCTCCGCCCTCTGGCTCGCGGGTGATGTCAAAGGTGAGAGAAAAAACTCGAAGACCACAAAGTCCGAGTGAGCAACCAAGAGCACGGACCGAGTGCGACAAGTAGGCACCAAAATATTCGCATTTACATTTGTCTGGCGGTGACATGTCATAGAGCCACATACACATACCTGTATTAAACACAGGCATCCACTTTATCGGTTCCGCACTGCGTCCAAGGTGGTAGCGATGTCGGTGAGGCTTCTGTCTAAGAGTCTACTGAGCATGTACATGAGAGATCTACGACGAAGCGGGCAGCCGAGTTAGCGAAGAATGAGCGCTGACTACGAGTTGGTCCTTTCGAAGACCTTGGCCAAGTTTTCCCAAACGAGGTTCGGGCTTTGAGCAGCGTCGATGGGAACCCACAGGCCTTTCTTGCGATAATAGTCAACAACGGGTCCAGTCTGTTTGTGGTACGTAGTAAGGCGTTTGGTGAGCGTCTCGACGTTGTCGTCCGAGCGCTGGATGAGGGGTTCGCCCGTGACATCGTCTATGAGAGGCTTCTTAGGAGGGCTGCGCAGTAAAACTGAGAAATGCACGTCAAATCGTGGAGAGAAATGGGACGCACTTGAATTCTTTGTGGTAAGTCCTACCACTAGCGGGGTGAATAAGACGGCCTGTGATCCGCGAAATGAGGAGTTGGTCGTCGATCTGGAGTTGTACCACATTGTCCAGTTTTTCCTTACGGCCCTCGAGCATTATGTCAAGCCTCTCTGCCTGGGGAATCGTACGAGGGAACCCATCCAATACGAACCTAACCGCACCAATCAGAACGCCCACAGCGAACAAGGAAGAACAGAAAAAAAACGGGTCTCACCCGTTCTTGCAAGCTTGGTTGTTCTCTAGCTGGTCCTTGATCATCCCAACCATGATATCGTCGCCAACAAGTCCACCAGCATCCATGACTTTCTTAGCCTGCCGACCGAGCTCGGTCTTCTGGGCGATTTGCTCACGGAGCATATCCCCAGTCGCGAGATGGCAGACACAAAACTCGTCGCGTATCCGCGGGGCCTGCGTACCCTTGCCTGTGCGTCCGTCAGCGCTCTTCGGAATCGTGGAGAGATGGTGGCGGGTGGCAGAACGCACCGGAGCCAGGAGGGCCAATGAGTATGGTGCGGAGCTGCTGTGCAGGCGTCTTAATCTTCTGCGCAGCTTGCTTGTCTCTTTCCTCGAGCACGCGAATCTTTTCGTTCAGCTGGGTGACGAGACCCTTGAGGTACTCGAGCTCTGAGTCTCCAGAAGGTGTCATGCTGGGTTGATAGGTATGGGGAGCGAGGAGAAGGGAGAAAAGGACAGAGCCAAAGTCGTCGGACACTTGGAAGACGTGAGCACCCCCGAGACGTGGCCGGATTAATGTTCGGCATTGGCAGGGACATTGAAGCGGAGATGACCGGAGTAGACTCGGCAGGATCGGCCGAGGAAGATCTTACCCTCAGATCAATGACGGAGATGGCACCCTCAGCCCATACAGCGACGGTTTGTGCCATCTGTCAAGTAGAGGGCAAGATCATCACTTACTAACACCCTCAATACCAGTGTGCTGTATGGCAACCCCTCCTTCGACCAGACGCAGTCCGTCATCAAGTTGCGAGGCAGAAAGTTCGATCTGAATCGTCTGATTGAGCAGATTCTTGCGCGACATGCATGGTCAAGGGTAATCGTGTACGCGCCAGGAGCCCCGCACTTGCTGCTACCCCGGGGAGAGGTTCGGCCACGCGTTTGTTGTTTTGGCCCGATGAGCATGCACTCATCTCCCATGTTGATCACAGCAAATTGATAAGGCAACGGAGGGGCGGACCACGATGCATGAGCAATACCTCAGTCCGGGGACACTCCTTGATGCCACCCAAGTACCCTTCCATTGTCAGACCTGAAACTTGGGTTCAAACGGTGATTAAGAGAAACGCCCGTCGAACCCTTGCTCTTCGCTCACGGAAGAATTATTGCTAGAGCAGTTGAGTTACGGCTGTTTTCGTGTCGAGGATGTCAGAATCAACCGAGAAAGGACCCCAGGCGCACGCTGCCTGCTCAGATGCACCCGGGGTCGTTACCCGACTGATTCCGAGAGACATGAGCAATAAGGCAGACACACTTACGAAGCATCACGGGGTCTGTTTCCGAGTGTCAGGGATGAAACGGGTGATCTGAGAAATGTCGGGACTTTTCACTGATAGAGAGTTGATGGAAATAAACCCCGGTGGTCTGACAAACGTCAAGAACATACTGGGAAATCTGTCAGGCTGCTTATCAAGTTCACGAATAACGCATCGACGGCATAGCGAATCTACTGAGTGTCGTGTTGACGACGCGCAGATGGCCCGATGACATCCATGAATTGGCGAGAATCCTGTTTTGTGTTCTCAGCAGAGCGACGTCTGTTTCAGGATCGCGGCGTGTTTGAAACAATTGAAAGCGTCGAAGATAAGGACACTTGTTATCGCCTCAGCCCGTGGTAGGACGATAAGGTTGAATTGCTAGGATGCGTTCCCAAAAAAGGAAATCACTCGTGGCTGTGCCGATAACCTCCGACGACACATCAAATGACAAATTAAACGCTCGAAATTTGTGTCTTCACCCAGGTCGACCCGCGTTCGGCTCGCACCAACGCACTGCGCACGTCTCCACGCTCTTTTCTTCACGATCTTCATCTTCGTCCATCTCCTGGTAACGTCCGCCGTCTGTCCCTCACACCGTCGCTGACATTGGTCTAGGTTTATTGTACCGTCTCCTCGTAACGACATTCTCGCCGGCGTCCACATCGTCCTCTGCTACGTGCGTTCCTTCTCAATCAGCGCGCCTCGTTCCTTTTGTCTCACCGTAGTCGGTCTAGAATCAAATTTTGACGTCAGTTCTGACCTCCGTTTCTCTCCAACTTGCTGCATGTCGCTCCTCATCTCTTTTTGATCACCCAATCCAGGTCAGCCGTCTCGTCCTTGTCTAAACATCCGCTTTCGCATAACCCTCCCCGATATGCCAGATTGAACCTTTGCATCTCAACATGTCTTCGACGACGGTTTGCATGACGGACACGTCCATTATCCCATTCCCCACCCTTGACTCAGCACACACACAAACTTCAGGGGGCATGGTCAGCCCACTTCCTCATATACCATCCAGGAGCGCACGTTCCAGCCCTCCCATCTCCTTTTCGTACACATCAGCATCAGACTCGAACTCATCAGAACCCTCCGACATGATTGATTATGCACTGCAAACTCGTTCTGTAACCCACGTGCGCTACGACTCCGGTTCCAGCTCATCTTCTTCCACCCCTTCAGATGAAATACGTCCGACCATCATTCCGCGTTCGAAGCGTGTCACTTCTCAGCACTCTACCGCCACCGACTCCCGCGATATATTTAACACCCTCACACCTGTTTCCACCCCTGTCAAACAATGGGCCGATGGGCGCTTGTTTACGGACGTAGAGGGCAGGAGGCACACTCCTCTACGGGATCCGTCCGACGAAGAAGACACCGTACGGCCATTCCCCACCCTTAGACAGGCACCGTTCTGCAAGGTCGGTAAACTGAAGCTGGAAGGATCGACCGGGAACCACGCTCGCCACGCTTTTGATTCCAATATTTTCCCTTCTCGGTCACCGGTCGCAGGCAACCCCAATCCCAATCAACCTTCACAAACAATCCGGAAGAAGTCGGGTCAACCCATCAAATCGTCCCTCAAGGGTGCTCGGCGGCCTGAGCTACATGTTATCACAAATGGTTCTTCGGCGAAGAGCGAGCCTGCGACTCCTACCAAGGCTGTTCACTTCGACTCCAAGCTAGAGCACGTCAAACTTTTCCTGGCGGAGCAGAAACCACTTGCGGTATCAAGGGACGGTAGTCCAACTAGTGATACAAGTGGTGACGAGTTCCCATCGTTCATCTACGGAGATAGTAACCGTGAAAACAAACGTGTCAAAATGCTCGTTCCCAACATGCCGTCATCTCCTAGAAAGGAGGAAAGTGTCGCATTGCAAGAGCTGGTACTTTCACAGGATCAGCGTACGATCACTGGGAACGTTCGCGTTCGCAATATCGCATACGAAAAGTGGCTGGGTGTCCGTTTTACATTGGACTGGTGGCAAACGACGAGCGAGGTCACAGCGCGGTATGACAAATCGGTCGAGGATGGAGCCTTTGATATGTTCACATTCATTATCCGCTTGCACGACATCTGGCCCCGTATCGAGGACAAGACAATATTCATCGCGCTGAGGTACACGGTGGTAGGGCAAGAGTACTGGGATAACAATGCCGGACAGAACTATCATATCAAGTTTGTCATTGCGCCTCCTTTGGAGCCCTCAAGTACGGCCCACAATGGAACGAGTCTTAGAGACCTAAACATGAGGTTGGAAGGCCTTGCTCAGGCCCGAGCTGCTCCCATCCCTATCGCTCCTTACCGGCTTGGTCGGTCATTCAGCGCTGATCACCAATACTCCTCGTTTGTGAAGGTATCCACCCAGGATGACTTCGCTCCGTCGTGCAAGACGAAGTGGGCGATGGATACATCGCCTTCGCTGAACCACCATACACGCACGAATACATACCCCTCTAGCGTTCCGGATACCGCCAGACCAGTCGTTGCATCATGGAACAAGCAACCGGCGGCCAATGAGACAGAACTGCAGGGTAGATCTCTCCCGCGCCCACGACTCACTCTTCCCCTTGGATCACCACGAGAGGTGATGGGCGGTGCACCCACGTTATCAGCTCGTTCTGAGACAAGACCGGGATCACCTGAGAGTTCCAGTCCGTCTGGACGAGAGCGCAATCATCGTCGGGGTTTCATTGATAGGGTTATGGAAGGATCACCCAACTTGCGGAGGACACCTGCCGGGTCGCCTCTCAGGTTTGATGTCATAAGCAAAGACGCTACTGTCCAGTTACCGAGGACATGGTCATACCCACTCGGTGCCGAGACCCAGGTGCCTTTCGGGAACTCGTCTCAGCAATCGGCGCTGAAGCCTCCCTTGTCAATAAAGATTACGCCGGTCAGTGATAAGGGGAGTGAGGAGCTGACGCCTTATGAGGCTTCGCAGTCGAGCTCTTCAAGCAATTATTCTTCCTCGACGTTATTCTCACCCGACTCTGACGTATCCCGAAGTGACACGAGTTATAAGCAGTTCCTTGATCAGTTTGTTTCTTTCCTTGCTGTCAGTGGCCTCTTTATGCTCATCTTTCTGCTTAGATTCTGTTTTTACACTGGTGCGGACTCGTTACTCCAGGAACCATCAGAGGAACTCCCTCGTTCTCACTCGGCCTCGAGCATTGACCGATACTTTTCATCCCGTTCGCCTCCACCGAGTTTCTCGAACACGCGCGACCTGCCTGCTCGGTTCCCCTTCGACTCGAGCGGTCCGCCTACGCCGAGGGCCGTGCGCGTTTAAAAACTAATATCGTCCCGTCTTCGACGGGAGTGCGGCCCAGCACTAGCGGTCAAATAGACTTTTCGCCTCGGAGGTTATTGCCGAGTGTCGCAAAAGCTTCGCAACATCGTAGACCTTCTGACCATAGTCGTCACATTTTACCACGACGGACGCTCATCATTTATGCATATCTCCTTTACGATGACCGTCTCCTTTCTCCTTTCCCCACCGCATAGCTGGGGCGAGGCACGAGATGCAGTTGATTTATCTTTTTTGTCGATATTCGATTTTTTCCCTCTCCTTTCATCGTCATGTACATGTATACCGGTGGTTTCGGTTTCGGCCTACATTTTTTTCTGTCACATGGGTCTATCCCTCATGATTTCCTTGGGTGCATGTTATTTCAGAATCGGTCCTGTATTTAGTCTCGCCGAATACACCTACTAGACTGGTTTTTCGACTGCCGCATAACTACCTGATCTTACATGTGCGGGTGCAGGCACGAAGTCAAGCAGCTTTGATCGACACAACAAAGGGCGGAATCGCCGAGCTCCGAGCGCTTCAGTATCGACCTCTACGTGGGCCCGCTCGTCTATCATGGTACCCGCCACCCCTTCGACCACCTCCGCTTCCCCAGTCGTCGCTCCGACCACCACCCCCGCCGGACCACGCCTCCTCCTGGGACGGCAGCGGGCCGTTCTGTCTCGGCCCGAGGGGCAGCGACGACGGCGGCACCGTGCTCCCCAGGTGTTCGGCAGCGCCCAGCCCAGGGATGAAATCGTCCGAGTTCATACTTTCGTCCACCCCAAGCGGCGTCGCCCGGTACCCGAACGTGTCCGACAGCCCCCCAGGCAGGGGCGTTCCCGCTCCCGTCCCCGCGCCCGTCGTCGTCGACGCGTCCTCGTCCCGGCCCCACCACCACGACCCTGGACCGTTCATCCCACCGCCGCCGACGCTGATGCCAAACCCGCTTCCGATTCCGCCGCCACCGCCGGTCCCGGGTGCACCGTAACTGAACCCGGGCACCATCCCGTCCTCGTCATCCTGCCCGCTCACGTCCGTCACCTCGGGGGGCTTCTCCCCCCCGCCCGCAAACACCGCGCTCGCGTCCCCGGGGCGTTCGCGCGACCAGAACCGCGTCGTGTGGTCGTTGGACGCGCTCACGAGGATGTGCCCGAGCGGGTGGTACGTCAGCGCCCACACGTTCGAGTCGTGCGCCTGCGAGAGCGTCGCGCGGGGTAGGAGCGCAGGCTGCAGCGCGGTTGGTTCCGGGCCGGCGAGGTCCCAGTGGAGGATGGCGCCCTCGGAGCCACCCGAGACGAGGATCGGGTGGACGGGATGCCAGGTGACGGCTGGTGGTATGCGGGAGTGTGGGTTGTGAGCGTGTGTGGTGACGTGAATGATGAGACGTACAACAAACTTCTTTCTTGTGTCCTTTCAGGACGCGGAATTCTTTCATGGCGCGTATATCAAAGACACGTACTGTTTGGTCGCGCGAAGCGCTAGCGAGGAGGTTGCCGTTAGGAGACCAAGCGAGGGCTTGGATTGTATTTTTGTGTTGGTGACTGCAGTGGAGCACAGTAAAAAGGGGATGCTCCCCAGCGTGGAGCCAGAGGCGTGACTTACAGCGTTGAGAGAACCGTGCCAGTTCGAGGATCCCAAAACTTGATCAAATTGTCTTTACTTCCAGAGGCGAGCAGACCCTTGGTCGGATGCCATTCGACACACTTGACGTCCCATCCGTGGCCTTGGAACTGGGTCAGAACGCGCACGTCTTGAGGCACCATCAGAGACTCGCGTACCAGTCAACACGCGCTCCTCTCTACTCTCCTCGAAAGCCCATATTCGAATGGTCGCATCATCGCTCGCAGTCGCCAACCAACCGTCATTTGGACTGAAGCTCAACCCACGAATAGCCTCTCGGTGTCCGGGCCATGCGTTCAGATTGTTCATGTTCGGCTGAAAGTACTTGATGACACCGCTCTGGTCTGCGGACGCGAGGTATGCTCCCGAGTGCGTAAACTGGAAGGCACGAATGGCAGAATCATGTGCTTGCAGGATGGTCTCAAAGTTGAATGTCAGCCCGTTCCAGAGCGTGAACTCCCCGCTCGTCGACCCAGTCAGAACACGTCTTCCCTCGGGCGTCCACTAGAAACCAAGAGCGGAATTCTTTAGGTGTCTGCGGGTAATACAAAACATATGGAAACTCAGGAACGGACCGTCACGACGTTGACCGGACACCGAATCTTGTTCGTCGACGTGTGTATGAACTTCGTGCACAGCGACGTCGATGCGTTGCCCGGGTAGGCGATGGGAGGGAGAAGCTAATCAATCGTTCAACTACACAATCGCATCAGTTGGAGGTGATCCCTACGTCGACTATGTAGGGAGGTGCAGGTCTCATACAAGGTACGTATGTCGGATTAGGACGGTGTTTGCGCAGCTGAAAATATCCCAAAACGTTAGTGGTGACGGGTGAAAGGAGAGTGCATACCAGTGTCCATCTGCCCATTCCGCCGTTGAAATCGACCGTCCGACGGGGTCTAGTCTTTTTGACTGCTTTCCCATCTGCTAGTTGTCGGGCCGCGGCTAGTTCTTGTTCGAGAACCTTTGCATCGTCTACTGGGGGTGGCTGTGGACCCGTTAGATAGCGGTTCGGTGTCCATTCTAAGGTCGGATGCGACAGTCGAGGTAGTGAGTTTGGCGGGAGAAGTAAGGGGACTCGGGTAGCCATGCAGATCAATACGACTTGGACTTGTTAACTGCAGGATTATTTATGTATATTTGGGGCCAGTACTTACGACTTCGTGGATGCTTGACCGGGTCCAGTTCAGAGGTCTACTAGCTGACAGTTTACAAGCACACATCTGCAACGAATGCCCTAGTGTGTTCGAAGGTAAAATTGAGAATCAAATGCCAGTGTTCTCTTCATGTAACTCGCCCCCTCCAATCTCAAGTACCACGGCCAAGCGTGTTACACCCAGCCAGGCTCATCCTCGGCTGTTCGTTCTCGAGCTGGCTAGCACAGGAGGGTGTTAAAAATTAGTACTGGTTCATTAACATGCGTGCTTACCCCTCAAGGACCAACCCTGGGGTGTAATCCCCCCTCTGTGCCAATGTGTCCCGCAAACGTTGCGGCGTCCCATAGTACCCCTCTTGCTGATGTTGCGAAGGCATCGGATACGTCGGATACGAGAAATTTGGGATCGCCGACGAAGCCTGCGGGGCTTCCAGCTTAACCCATGACTCTGGGGTAGACTCCACGGCCATCAGC
Source organism: Tylopilus aff. balloui (assembly GCA_038089055.1). Lineage (NCBI taxonomy): Eukaryota > Fungi > Basidiomycota > Agaricomycetes > Boletales > Boletaceae > Tylopilus > Tylopilus aff. balloui. Next base: position 53,247 of record JBBPKC010000054.1, on the reverse strand, counting down.
GCCGATGGACCTTGCTGGGGGACAGTCGTAGTCTCGACGGACATGAACAAACTACAGCTGGTATCTCGTCTCTCGCATCGGCGGCAACGCGTAGAGTTGCCATCATACTCACACTGACGTCGCCATGAGTACGGAGTCTAGCAAGAGACAGATAACCAACCCTCATGTGGCTTTTACGACAAGACTCGCAAGCGCCTCTTGCACGTTTTGGAGCCGAGTGCACGAGCAAAGACTTCGATGGACTGAAAGACCTGTCGCGCACGGCGGGGGAAGATCCAAGATAGAGGTAATGAGTCTCTACGTGGCGTCTGAAATCATCTTCGTCGCAAGTCTTTCCACAGGGGCCCTTGTCTGTCAACCATCTGCAGACCAGCCTCGATCCCGCGGATTCTCTCCTAATGTGCATACGATCAATGTGGGTCATGAAGCTATGAACACTGCGGAATATCTTGTTGCAAGGTCCAGCGTCCACGAGCCACATACAGTGGTATCTGGGGTTATTCGTCGTCGTAGATGCTCTACATGAATCCATCAGATCAGGGATCTAAAGAAAATGAAGAATGATACCCAGCGATAGGGGGATCTCCTAGCATTTGGTTCGCAGCAATTAGGTGTGAACTAGTGAGAGTAACGAGTTCCGTATGCTTGAAAGGCTCGCCAGAATTAGTTGCGATACAATGGGGTCATAGTTCAGACAAACCTGTAACTTGGCTGGCTCTGCATGAATGTCAACTGCATCCAAGTCACCATGGTCGATTTTTCTTCTCACTTCGGATCCACTCTGCCAATCTGTTCCGGATGTGTCTGATTCGCTGTTTCTGGTGGAGTGACACCCTTTGGTCCAGCCTTCCACTGGGACCACAGCGAAACGAACCTTTTACTTTGCAAGTACACTGCACCTACAGAGAATGGGTACCCATCACGATAAAATGGGTGATATGTAAAGGCCCACCTCCTTCTGAGATTATGTCGAATTTTTGAGATATCATTGCCTCAAGACGGCCTTCTTGTGCAGGATCCCCAGGTTGAAGCAAGTTCTGGGCACATGGAAACAGTGAGAACTTCATGTGGACTGAGACCCACAGCAAACCTCTTTGAGCATGGTAATCCAAACATTGTCATGAGTAATCGCAACGTGGGCAGAAGGATCCTGAACAAAGGGGTTTAGTGCCGACTCGTCCTGCTGCACTATCGATCGACCTTATTTAACAAATATTGATTAATAATGTCGGACGGATGAAAGGCCTTTCAATGTTCGAGGATCAATGACCCTCGAAAGGGGTAATTGAGTATCAACCTCTGATGCTCCCGGTACACGGTGAATCACGACTTGCTCTCCAACCGCTAGTGCACCGTTATCCTGAATTTCATTTCTGACATCGTCGAGTGTAGAATCGACAGCTACTTCATCCCGCGGCCCACTTCCGCTAGATACCCCAGTGGACAAACCACTAAACATGTATGCTAGCCAAGAGTCTCCCGGAACTGCACCAATAGAGCTCGCAGGATTTGGTCGTGTAGAGGGAGAGTCGGCCTTGACGCTGATCCATCTTTGTCCGAACATCCCCGTTCGGAGTGCGACTTTGAATCCACAAATGAACACAGCTTGATTGGCAAGTTCGTACTTGTTGAGAGGCCCAGCGCGCCAATCAAGAGCACGTGTCGTGTCCCATGTGTAAGTGGCTGTGATATTATCTCCACCAGACGGGGCGACCCTGAACTGGGCAGGATACTCTGCAGTCCCTGTGGTCTTCTCGAATGCTGCCAAGGACCAAGAAGTTGTTTTACAAAGTCCGGTGATCAAGTAGAGAGAGTCATTGCCTATGATTTGACCGACTTTTTCTTCGACAAAACGGTACCAGTCAGCTCCATGCTGTGTAGCTAGTTCCAGGAAACGATGGTGACTACGAAGGTCGCGGCGCTCAGCACCCTCTGGGAGGATGAGCAGTGCACCTTCACTGGAAGATAAGGTGAATTCATATTCCGTTCCAGATGGATGGGTCCTAGGGAACAGCGATGAGAAACGTGAGACGATGTCGACTCAGTGACCAAATGGCTCACCTTGACGAGCTGTCTGCAGATCTCTCGGCAGCGCTGACACTCTTTACGGAGGAGTTCGCAAAGATACGGCCAGGATTCTCTGCATTGACAATTGTTCTGATGTCCATATCTTTGAGTTCGATATGCTCGAAATTGTCGGGAACACCAGTGGCTTTGTGGAAAAGGTTATCTGCTGGTAAACATACGTTGAAAAAGACATCGAAGCAGCCGTGTTCAGGGATGACGACTCCGACATCCCCGATTCTGAGACCATCCGATCGATAGATCAGGAGCTCGTTACTTGGCTCGGGAGTCCACAAGGGATAACCATGAGGAGATAAGAGACGTCTCGCATAGATGTCCTGAGGTGGCTTAGGCATGAGCGCCGAGATCACGTCTCAAGAGAGTGCCAGGCCAGAGATTGACAATCCACAGGAGTCTGAGATGCTGTGGAAAATAGTACAGGTTCGGGCAATTTTTTACGCCTATGGCCCATATTTATACTCGTAGACGCCAGATACCTGGCCAGTACATAGGCCCGCGAGGATGGCGTCCCTTCTCTTCGACGCATTGAATAGATCCAGTGCCGGACTTGTTATGGTGACTATGATGGCGTAACTTGACACGATTAAGCTGATGAGCTCTACTGGCAGTCGATGCGTTCAAATTTACGCATGTGTTGTATTGATGCTAACTTGTGGACGCTTTAATCAAACGCCGTCAAGAAAACAACATCCTCCGACTCCGTCTTCATCGACGATTGCGAGGAGAGCTGGCTGCTGCTTGCAAGTCAACCCCGGCTCCGATGGTGCGGAGGATTCTCCGGCCATTGCTGCTGCTCGCGCACTTCCTGCGCCGTCAACGGAGAGCTCTGCAGACGCTTGAGCTCGATCGTGCACGGCAACACGTCTCCACAGCGTTCTTTCGCGAATGCGTCGTTAGCGAAGAGCCCACCTAACCACGACGTGGTACTCAGCCAGTCCAGCCGCTTGAGGCCCTTTTCGAGACGTCCCCACGGCGCGTTTGAGTCCGTGCCCATGACAGAGCCTTGCTGCTACGCTCACAAAAGATGAATGATGCATCTCACAACAGTTTGGACAGAGTCGAACGATTTCTGAGTGGCGTAAGTAATTTTCACCGTGGCTCGTCGCATTTCGGTTGCGATCAAGGTGCCGACCAGTCGAACGGCTTCATGACTCACACAATCCCCTGCTGTGAAGTAAAATTCAAAAATGAACGTTTACTTGCTTGTGGACTACATTTATGTACCCTGGTAAAATATGCTCCATGCTCGACGAACTCACCCTTGTTAGACCGGAAAGGTGAGTAAGTTACTCCCGTTCCTATGCTTTCGCGTGTCTCCTCTAGGGTCCATGGTCTCAAGTTGTTTTTCTCTCGTTGACAATGTCTTCGGAGGTGAGGATTCATCTCGCACCACGTTCTATCGGAATATCGCTGCGAGCCATCTCTTTGGGTTTACAGCTCCGATGTTATCGTTTCAGTCGCAGCTTTTGCTAGCGTCCGGTGACACAAGCAAGGCGCCTTCTTACCTGAAGCCACTAGCAGTACCACATGACTTAGTCGATGCTACTCAGTCCACCATCCTCCGTGATAACTGCTACGACCATTTCTGCAGTATTGCTACGGCATCACATTCATCCACGAATAGCCTCTCGAGTTCCAGGTTACGCGTTCAAATTGTTCATCTTCGGTTGACGCCTCTGGTCTGCAGACGTGGCTCCCGACTCGGAGCGTGTGAACTGAAAGGCATAGATGGCAGAATCATGCGCCTGCGGGAAGGTCTCAAGGTCGAATATCAGCCCGTTCCGGAGCATGAACTCGTCGCTCGTCTTCCTTCGGGCGTCCATTGGAAAACAAGGGCGGAATTCATTAGGTGTGTGCAGATAATATGATGCAGGTGGAAACTTGGGAACGGACCGTCACAACGTTGACCGGACACCGAATCTTGTTCGTCGACGTGTGTATGAACTTCGTACACAGCGACGTCGATGCAATTGCCCGGGTAGGCGATGGGAGGGAGCTATTCAATATAATCACTCGTTCAGCCACACAATTATATCAGTCGGAGATAATCCGGGGCGGTGCAGGTCTCATACAGGGCACATATTTAGGACGGTGTTTGCGCGGTTGAAAATATCGCAAAGTGTGAGTGGTGGAGAGTGCGTACCAGTGTCCATCTACCCATTCCACCGTTGAAATCGACCGTCCGACGGGCTCTAGTTTTCTTGACTGCTTTCCCGTCTGTTAATTGTCGCACTTTTGTGTCGTCTACTGGGGGGGGGGGGGACCCGTTAGATAGCGTTTAGATGTCCATTCCAGAGTGGGATGCGAAGGCCGGGGTAGTGAGTTTGGCGGGACTCGGGCAGCGTTTGATGTGACTTGGACTTGTCCCAGTACGACGGCATGATTGTTTGGAACCAGTACTTACGACACATACTCGATCACTGGTGGCCTACAAGCTAACAGTACATAAGTCCCAATCCCCCACCGCTGATCTGCAACGACTGTTCGCACTGGCCTAAATGGGGTAAAAGGTAAAAGTGGGACTAAATATAAAATCAGATGCCAAGTTCTCACTATCGTCCGAGATATCGACTTCGCGCTGAATTGGTGAGTTCCTCTTCTTCCAACATGGCTAACGCATCACTGGGTATTGGGTTGCCCTTAATTCCTTGTTTTTTATCCCTGGTCGTTGCTTGTACCAATTTCGCCTTGGACTTTATGAGTTCCATCGAGCTATGACGCGCGTCTTGGTGCTGGTGCAGAGAGTTTGACGAGGCGAAAGGCCTGCCGCACTCGGTGCAGACAAATTCACGTGAGTTTGGGAGATGATGGATCTCTATATGGCGTCTGAAATTATCTCTGCCGCACTTCACTCCACAGGGGCCCATGTTTGTCGACCACCGGCAGATCAACTTAGGTAATGCGGATTCCTTCCTGGCGTGTACACGGTCCAGGTGGGCCATGAAGCCATGAACACCGCGGAATATTTTGTTGCAAGGTACACCGTCCACGACCCACATGCAACGGTAGTCTTCGTTGTTTTTCGCAGACGCTCTGCATGGCTCTATCAGGGGATCCGGCAAAAGATAAAGTGAAGGAGGAAGTACCCAGCAATGGGGGAATCAGCATTATCAGCTCGCATCATTTCATTCGCAAGGGGAAGAGGTACCCCCCAGCTAGTCGTGGTGGTGTGGGGCAATACGGCCGGTTCTGCATCAATAACATCTACACTCGAGTCTTTATAGTCGAGTCTCCCTCCCGCTATGCTGTTGTCAGGCCAAATGACCTTAGATGTGCCCGATTCACTGTTCCTGGTGGGATTACACCAATCAGACCAAGCCTCCATTGGGACCAAGGTGAAAACGAACAATGGCTTTGAGACTGAGACCTCTGTTCGTGACGACTTCGCCCCTTGCTCTGAGAAAGCCTTTGAACCGCCGTGCAAGCCGTGGTTCCTCTTTTGGTGCGCGAGCAAAGAGTCCGACAGACTGAAAGACCTGCTGCACTCAGTGCAGATAAATACACGACGGAGGTGACGAGTCCTTATGTGGCGTCTGAAACCATCTTCGCCACACGTCTTTCCACAGGGGCCCTTGTCTGTCAGCCACTGGCAGACCAACCTCGATGCTGCAGGTTCCTTCCCAGTGTGCACATGGTCAAGGTGGGCCATGAGGCCATGGACACCGCGGAATATCTTGTCACAAGGTACAGCATCCACGAGCCACAAGCAGCGATAATCGTCGCTGTTCGTCATCGTGGACGCTCTACATGGCTCCATCAGATCAGAGATCTGGAAAAAATGAGGGAAGTACCTGGTGATGGGGGGATCTTCCGGCATTTGGTTTGCAGGAACTAGGCTTGAGCTAAAGAGATCAACTGGTCCCGTACGCTTGAAAGACTTGCCAGAGTTAGTCGTGACACAATCAAGTCATAGTTCAGTCAAACCTGCAATTTGGCTGGCACTGCATGAATGTCAGCTACATCCAAGCCTTCGTGATCGATTCCTCCTCCCACTTCGGGTTCACTAAGCCAATCAGCTCTAGATGAGTCTGGTTCACTGTTTTCGGTGGGATGGCACCCCTTTGGTCAAGCCTGCCACCGGGACCACAGCGAAACGAACCTTTGGCTTTGCAAATACACTGCACCTATAGGCCATGGGTACCTATCACGATAGAATGAATGATATGTAAATGCCTACCTCCTTCTGAGATTATGTCGAATTTTTGAGATATCAGTGCCTCAAGACGACCTTCTTGAGCAAGATCCTCAGGTTGAAGCATGTTCTGAGTATGTACATGGAGACGAGAAGTTCACGTAGAACGAGGCTCATAACGGACCTCTTCAAGCAAGGTAATCCAAACATCGTCGTGAGTAATCGCAACGTTGGCAGAAGGATCCTGAACAAAAGCATTTAGTGCCGACTCGTCCTGCTAAACTATCAATCGACCTTATTTAGCAAGTATCGATTGATAACGTCGGATGGATGAAAAGCCTTCCGATGCTCTGAGGACCGATAACCCTTGAAAGGAGTAATCGGGTACCAACCTCTGATGCTCCCGGTACACGGTGAATCACGACTTGCTCTCCGACCGCAAGTGCACCGCTATCCCGAATCTCGTTTCTGGCGTCGTCTAGTGCAGAACCAACAGTTACTTCATCCCGTGGCCCGCTTCCACTGGATACCCCAGTGGACATGCCACCAAACATGTATGCTAGCCAAGAGTCTCCCGGAACTGCACCAATAGAGCTCGCAGGATTTGGTCGTGTAGAGGGGCAGTCTGCCTTGACACTGATCCATCTTTGTCCGAACATCCCCGTTCGGAGTGCGACTTTGAACCCACGGATGAACACAGCTTGATTGGCAAGTTCGTACTTGTTGAGAGGCCCAGCGCGCCAATCAAGAGCACGTGTCGTGTCCCATGTGTAAGTGGCTGTGACATGATTCCCACCAGACGGGGCGACCCTGAACTGGGCAGGATACTCTGCAGTCCCTGCGGCCTTCTCGAATGCTGCCAAGGACCAGGAAGTTGTCTTATAGAGTCCGGTGATTAAGTAGAGAGAGTCATTTCCGATTATTTGACCAACTCTTTCCTCAACGAAACGGTACCAATCAGCTCCATGCTGTGTAGCTAGTTCCAGGAAACGATGGTGATTACGAAGGTCGCGGCGCTCAGCACCCTCTGGGAGGATGAGGAGTGCGCCTTCACTGGAAGATAAGGTGAATTCATATTCCGTTCCGGATGGACGGGTCCTGGGGAACGGCAATGAGCAACATGAGACGTCGTCTCGGTGACCAAACGGCTCACCTTGACGAGCTGTCTGCAGACTGCTCGGCAGTGCTGACACTTTTGACAGAGGAGTTCGCCAGGATTCGGCCAGGATTCTCTGCATTGACAATTGTTCTGATGTCCATATCGTCGAGTGCGATGTGCTTGAAATTGTGGGGAACACCAGTAGCCCGGTGGAAAGTGTGATCCGCCGGTAAACATACGTTGAAAAAGACATCGAAGCAACCGTCTTCGGGTATGACGACTCCGACATCCCCGATTCTGAGACCGTCCGGCCGATAGATCAGGAGTTCATTACTTGGCTCGGGAGTCCACAAGGGATAACCACGAGGAGATAAGAGATGTCTCGCGTAGATGTCCTGAGGTGGTTTAGGCATGAGTGAGGTCACGTCTCAAGAGAGTCCTGGGCCAGAGATCGATAATCCGCAGGAGTCTGGGCTGCTGTGGAAAATAGCACAGGTAGGGGTGATTTTTGACGCCGATGGCCTATATTTGTACAGCATAGACGTCAACCTATACCTAGCCACTACATGGGCCGGCAAGGATGGTGCCCCTTCTCTTCGACGCACTGAATAGGTCCAGCGCCAGACTTGTCATGGCGACCTTGACGGCGTAGCTTGACACGATTGAGCTGATGAGCTCTGGAAGTCAAAACGCGTTGTTTACGAATGTTTGTCAAGTGGCGGTGCTCAATGACGACTTGTGGGCGCGTTCGACCACAAAGCACGACCACAACCGCCACTCAGAAACCGAGTCACAAAGACAGTGGAATGACGGGTGGGCAGGGAGTTGAAAGGGGGGGCCACACATGGGGAAATATCTCCACCTCTCTCTCTTCTCTACCACCATCGTCTCTCATATTGACCAGTTGATCATTTATGGCACGCACCAAGGTACGTTAATCCCCCTGCTCGTACCGTCTGTCTCTCTTTATGTTTTGAGATGGGAGTACCCTATACATGAGCCTGGTTGATGGCTCTGCGTTAGGACGACGTGATGTGGTGGTCCCGTTCCCCCCGGTGTCACTATTGTGTCTCTGCAGACGCTTACCCATTTCGATCATCGCAGCAAACCGCTCGTAAGACCACCGGTGGGAAGCAACCAAGAAAACAAGTTACTCAGTACGCTATCAAACGCACGCCGAAGGGCGCAATAGTAAGCACTCATGCACGACTGTCTGGGGTCATCCACTCATTGACCCTCAGCAGCCTCCCCCTACTGGAGGCGTTAAAAAACCTCACAGGTTTCGTCCTGGAACGGTCGCTCTGCGGGAAATCAGGCGTTACCAAAAGACGACCGAGCTCCTCATCCGCATGCTGCCTTTCCAGAGGCTCGTCCGCGAAATCGCTCAGGATTTCAAGGTTTTACCACTCCCTCACCGTTTCGTCGATGCGCGCTTCCTAACATCGTCGTCATCGTCTAGAGCGACCTTCGTTTCCAGTCCTCGGCCGTCATGGCGCTTCAGGAGGCCTGCGAGGGTGAGCACGTTATTCATTCCATGCTCATACACTGGGTGATCTGGAAAGCAGCCTACCTCGTTTCTCTTTTCGAGGATACCAACTTGGCTGCTATCCATGCCAAGAGAGTCACGATGTATGTCACGCACTTTTTTAGTCACTTCCTGTGCTGACAGGTGTTGCAGCCAACCGAAGGATCTTGCGCTCGCTCGGCGTCTTCGTGGTGAACGTGCCTAAATCTGGACGAACCTCGTGAAGGTTGTTTGAATGGCGGCGAAATTTGGAAGGAATGCTCTCGGACATCCATCATCTAGTACCTTTACCTACGGAAGAGCACGAGGTAATGCAGACATTTGTACAAGTTGTAAGGCCGTCACCAAGCAGTGTCAGGCCTGTAGTATCCTGGTTTCATTTATAGGATGCCGCCGTTTTCACCACGTCGTCGCGAGTAAAAGGAAAGCGATGGAGGGGGAAAAGGTAAGAAATAACAACGCTCACGATATGCAACACGAATAAAGTGACGAATAATCTGTGGCACGACCGAGTCAATACACCATTCGAAACGTCATCAAGAAAACATCATCCTCCGTCCTCATCCGAAATCAATCGTCCTCATCACCCTCAGAGGCCGTGCGTACTATCGACGATCGCGGGGAGGGCTGGCGGCTACTCGCAGGCCGGCTCCGACTCCGACTCCGTGGAGGGTTCTCCAGCCGCTGCTGCTGCTCGTGCAGCTCCTGCGCCGTCAATGGGTAGCTCGGCAGACACTTGAGCTCGAACGTGCACGGCAACACGTCCCCACAGTGTTCTTTCACGAACGCGTCGTTAACGACGAGCCCGCCGAACCGCGACGTGGTACTCAGCCAGTCCAGCCGCTTGAGGCCCTCCCCGAGACGTCCCCCTGGTGCGTTCGAGTCCGTGGACCGGTTGAACCGGTAGCTCTCCCATATTTGACGTTTCCTGCTCGGCGGCAAGTTCTCGTACTCCTTCTTTGCCACATCCCCATACATGTACACGGATATCGCGTCCAGCACCTCTCCGCACGTGACGCCCAGTTTGGGGTTCTGTGCGCGCGCGTGGATCATCCAAGGGAACGCGCGCGAGATGATGCGGATTTGCGTCAGACGCGGGTGCGTCGCGGGCGCGTTCCGTCCTTTTATCCAGGATCGCTGGGATTCGGTCGTCCGATAACAGTTGCTGGTGTGGAAGAGCATGTTCCACCGGAGATAGTCATCTTGCACGTCGGATGGTGGTGCGAGAAGCGGGTTGAGTTTGATAACAGCCCCGACGATCTTTGCCAGGAAAGGTTGCAGGACGGGTCCATCTGTACGACAGCCAGACGGTTAGTCGATGGTTCAAGTTTGCGGATGAGACGAGAAGGACATACAGTGTGGTCCTTCGGCAAAGGGACTCATGCGATCTGCATTGTTTGTCCATCTGAACGTAGCTTGAGCTGTGTCTACTCCGGGAATTTTGATAGGCGGGGGCTGTTGAGTTGGGTGCTGCCACAGTGAATAGCCAGCATACGCCGGATGGGGTGACATTCCTGGAGGCATAGGCCACGCTGCAGCCGCAGGCGTAAATGGTCCCATAGGTGGCGGAGGCATCGGAGGCCACATAGCACCGGGGAGAGGTTGGTTAAAAGTGCTATACCCGGTAGCGGGGTGAGGGGGCCAGTGTGCCGGGGGTATCGCGTTCGGAGGTGGCATTGGTTGAGGTGGTGCCCACGGCGTACCTTGCAATGATGTCGGATATCCTGTAAAGTCAGCGGAAACTTGAACATGAGGTGCTACTGGTCCACCGAACGTCGTAGTCGGCATTCCAGGAGACACTGGGAGGGCGGACGGCGCAGGGTAGTACGAGCCCGGGGGCTCGGGGCGTGGTTGACTAGCGGGCGTACCGTGAAGGCTAGGGATTGGTGGAATGAAGGGGGTTGTGTTGTAGGGTGTGGAGGGATAGTAGGGGTAGCTCAATGGTGTTTGTGGTTGTTGAACCCAAGACGGCGGGGGACCTCTGTTATCTGGGGTGGGGATGGGAGGAGGTTGAACTATGCTCTCCGGAGATGGTAAGGGAGGAATGAAGGGCGTGTTTGGTCCTGACGGGCTGTCGTATAGCATGTCTAAATTCCAGGGATATATATATGTGCTTCAGATTGATGCACTGGATGACGCAGGGTGACCAAATTGGTCGGGAAATCATGGAGTTGGAAAGCACGCACGGTGGGGCAGAGTGTGAGCGTGAAGATTAACAATAAATCTCGACTCGTACGACTGAGTGTTGGGCAACGCGAGGTAGTGGGTGGCCCAAGTCTGAGGGTCCGAATCGTACATAAGCACACACCTAGGTGAAGCGCGAAAGAGCGTACTCTCGATATCAGTCCCCAAATGATTCATACAGGTCGTGGCAAATCGCTTCACCGTACCGCGAAAAGCGCTGAACGAACCGAAGTCCCGGTTAACCTACGCAGGCTCGTAGTATGTGGGCGATGTGCCTGATAATGAGATCCACAGGTAGTGGAGTCGGGTCGCAGGTGGTCTTGCAAAAAATGTGGAAGCGGAAGGAACAATCACCAAGATGGGCCTTAGGCCCGTGAGCCTGGGAGCTCCAAGTAATCGATGGCTGTGCATATCTATGCCGAGTTTCGAAGCGACCACTTGCTGTGGATCATTTCCGTCGTTCGGACGCAAAACTTTGGCTGCAGCGGTTTCAGACGAGCCAGGTAAGTTTCACTGCAGACATATATCCTGTTGGACAAGTTCGAACTCAGCGAGTGGGATACTTGCGTGCTGGCATGACAGTTTGATTATAGCGAAGAACACTCGGGCCTGCGACCACTGCACGTTGCTCTTACGGATCAAATTAGAGAAGCCATTGAAAAGAGGCGTATGGAAGCTCCGTCGTAGAAGAAATGCCATGTGGTCAGTGTGCAGTTGATCGCGTCCATAACAAGACCCTTTTGCTTCGCTCACAGAAGGCGAATGATGTACCTAACGACAGTTTGGGCAGGTAGAACAATTTCCGGGTGGTATAAGGTAAATTTCATCGCAGCTTGTCGCGTTTCGGTTGCGATCAAGGTGCCGACCAGTCTAACGGCTTCATGACTCACGCAATCTCCTGCTACGAAGCAACATTCAAAACAAACGTTTGCCTGGTGGAATGCATCTACGTACACTGGTGAAATATGCTCCATGCTCGACGGACTCACCCTTTCCAGCCTGGTAAAGAGAGTAAGTCGCTCTCATTCTTGTGCTCTCACAGGTCTTCACTGGGGTCCGTGATCTCAAGCTGGTTCCTTCTCGTGGGCGGCTGTGTCCATTGCAGGTAAGATTTCATCTCAAACCGCGTTCTCTCAGAATGCTGCTGTGAATCTTCTCTTTGGGTCCGCAGCTTCGATGTTACCGTTTCAGTCGCAGCTTTTGCTAGTGTCCAGCGACACGAGCAGGGCGTCCTCTTACCTCACGCCACTTGTAGTACGTAAACCTGCTCTGTGCCACTAAGTCTGCCGCCTTCCATGATATTTGATGCAACTGTTTCTGCAATACCATTGCGGCATCATATTCATCCACCGCAAGTGAACTTCGCGACATTCGCAGCTTGCTCAAGTTTATGCAAAAACCTGCGGAGACTAAATATTCGGTACCTGACCATCCCGAAATGAGCGAGCTAGTGCGAAGCAGCGAGCGGGTCAAATCTAGATATATACTAACCGTCGCTAGATCGTAAATCGTTCATAGATAGAGGTTCAAGGTTTATCGCGGCGTGCTGATCTGGCGTTGCGTAACGTGTTTGTGCTCGACAACAAGAGGGCGGCGGTTGCCGAGGAAGCATATGAATGTTTTGGAGAATGACACCGACGATAAACCAGACAATGCCTGCGTTCAAGGATGAAGGACGCATATTAGGCGTATCCCGGACGATTTCATGTCCTCGACTACTGTAGAAGCTCCAAGCGCAAGTTCCACCTCGACTGGCTGTCGAGGTACCAGATCTCGTGGGGGGAGTGGTTGCTTTCCCGTCCGCTCGTGGGTCTCCCTCTCCACATTAGACTCGCACACCCACCTGTTCGCACCATCACTTGTCCGCACCCCAATTATTATTACCCTTCGTTACTCCCACCCCACTCGATCATATCTGCCCGTTCACCACCCCACCCGTTTGCGTGCCCATCACACACTCGCCGGGTTACGCAACGGGCATTCATACACTGATAGCACTACCCACTCATCCCCTACCCGTCCGCGCGCTCTCCATGCTATGCCAGTAACCGGTACTGATTTCGCACTCACTCGACCCCAAACTACGCCCTCTCGTGAGTCCTCGAATGCCCCTCGCACACCTGCCTGCCCGTCTGGTCTGCGCTCTCTCGACTCCAACAGTGCCTTCCTGCACCCCCGACCCCTGCCGCCGTCGCCCCTCCATTCACCTCACAACCCATGACGAGTAAAGGTACAGCGCCATTCCCTTCTCCTAATGAGCCGACGTACGCTCAGCCTGTGCACGCGACCACGTGTGCTCGCCTGCCACCCGATATATATACTCCAGCAACCATCTGTGACCCGGAGTAGGCCCTGTGTGATCTTTCGTAGCGCCAGACGTCATGCGGTGGTAATGCCGACTCTACGCTGTTTGCTGACCGTAGTGCCGTGTGTCTGTGAGCATTCAGAGGGGAGCTGTGGCCGACTGCGGACGCTTTCAGACAGGTATAGCAGACTCTGTCACAGTAGACTGACACATTGCTGATGATCGGCTGTTCAAATCGACGCCGATCCTGAGGCGCCTCTCGATGCGCACAGTTCCCATCCGTCACTCATTACGCCTTCAGTGCACCTTGAGACGGACACGCGGAAGTAATCGAAATGCTAGGAATACTTCGAGTTGCCAACGCCGGTGAAGTTCTTGCGAATGTGGCAGGTGATCATGTCCGCACCAGGCTGTTGTTCTGGCGGCAAGCGGGTCCGGGTGCCCAGCAACGAATACATACCCTCGGAACCGTAGCGGAATGCGCACCTACGAGGAAAACCATCGCCGGCTACACTTTCACACCAGCAGTGAAGTTTGTCTACAGCCATCCAGCCATAGCCAGTGACCACCGAATGAGGTAGACGTTGCTCACTCTTCAATCAAAGACGCCGATGTGAAAACTGGCTCACTGAGGTTCGCCAAGCCACCCATCTGCTCGTTCAAACCAATGAATTATCAAGACCATCAACCGGGCACGCCTACTCCGACTTCTACAAACAGGTATCTAAGCGGCCCAAAGACATTAGAACACTCAACCGATTATATCAACAGTGTAACAGTCGCAAAGAACGTGGAATAGGTGCTTGCAACAGCATGCATCACTGACATCAGCCGCTGACGTTGACGTTGTTGCAGTCAACATTGACCAAGCCGTTCTGTTTCGAGTAAGAAAATCATCACGCTGTCGGTCGAACCAACAGGTCGCATGCACTCACGTTCGAGACATCGTTGCAGCAAACCTGCTGCTGGGTGCACGAGACACCGGAAACACCAATAACCGAGACGGGGGTGCAAGTAAGCCCAAGGGAGAGGAGAGCCTGGATAACGTTGAGCCCCGTAGGGCCGAGAGAAGTGGGGCCCTACCAGCATGGGTTAGTGAATTGAACACGGGGAAGAAGGGGGATGGATTTCTCACTTCCAACTTCTGGTTGCAGCAATACAAACCTCCGGTGCTGCAGTAGTTGCCACGAGCATCGAGCTCACTCGGCGCAGCGACGGCGACTGCAGCGAGGGCAGCGAGGGGGAGCAGGGTAGCGAGGCGGGAGAACATGTTTTAGAGTTGAGGGTGTGTTGAGAGCTGAGTACTCGAAGAGCTGTTTTGCTGAAGATTATCGAGGCTGGTTCCTCCTCTTTTATACTGCAGATCGTTCCCGTAAATTTTTTTTTTTCTTACTGTAAAAAGTTATGGAGCCGAGAATGCACGGACATTAACTATGATACGAGAGAAAACAAATAGAAAACGTTGGACGTGGTTCGTGGATTCGGGGATTCGGGGCTTACCGCAAAAGTTTCTAGCAAACGACATCGTCGATGAATTGATTGCGTTTCAAAAGATCTATCACCGCGTTTCCTCCACTTTTAAGCGATATTGTCTTGAGTGAAGATGATGGGTGGCGTCTGGTGCAATGAACACTCACGCGAGCGAGCGTAGAACCTCGTTGGTAGCACGGGAAGTACGTACAAGCTAGCCCCGGCGCGAGCGAAGAGCATAGTCATTTATGACCGACCAATCGGGGGCCATTTGGATGATGTAGAATCAGAAACAGTGGACGTCATCGCTTCAGGCATTTTTCCTGATGGAGGATTTTGCGCGCAGAACGAAGTCGTAGGGGCAACGTGAAGTAAAGCATGCCTCGAAAAACCTAAACACTTGATTTCAAATCACCATTCACAAAGAAAAAAAGTAACTGAGGCTGGAAATGAAGTCCGAAGTCCTT
Source organism: Tylopilus aff. balloui (assembly GCA_038089055.1). Classification (NCBI taxonomy): domain Eukaryota; kingdom Fungi; phylum Basidiomycota; class Agaricomycetes; order Boletales; family Boletaceae; genus Tylopilus; species Tylopilus aff. balloui. The sequence continues at coordinate 37,980 of JBBPKC010000054.1, read as the reverse complement.
TCGTGAGAACAAACACCCACCTTCGTGCAAAGCAGTTTAGTACAATGTACCCTGTGCTTCACGAAACTGAGATCTGGCCGCACGGACGAGCTTCGTAATGCCGGACTTTGAACGATGCTTCATATATGATTATAGACACAGCTTGACGAAAGGTTACTAGAGGACGGACTCGGCTCCACTGACAGACCACTGGGTCTGCAGGAAACCACTCACAGAGAATGTCTTTAATTCAGAGCAATGTAGTGTAATATGCCCAATTTTATGCTGCATGTTGTCCAACGCGGGTCTAGTTTGGCTGGTAACACGGCGCGCCGTCGAATCGCCGACGTCCACTGATCCGCCGTTGTGATGATCAAAGCTTCTGCGATGAGCTAACGACATCGCATCTATCCAAAAAAGCACAGAGGGAGAAATTCACAGCATATCGAAGAATCCAGAGTCAGGGACCGGACGTTTGCCAATGGAGTCGCGATCCCGGAAAGCTCTGCCATCGACTCACGTCTACTAGTGGCTATTTGGGTCGCGCCTTTGGGTGCTGCAGACCACTTTTGTCCTCGGAAAGCTCGATGTCAGAGTCCCTACCGTGATTGGGGTTGCAGGTCGCAATTTTGGAAGCTGCGTTCTATCCGGGAAGGAGATTCGGTAAGTTCCGGCTCTGGATGGGTTTATGGGATACTTAATACCTGTCAATGGTTGCGAGGTCAGCGCGCCGTGACGGTTCCACAATAAGCACAGGTTCGTTGACGTACCTTCATTGCTGCAATTACATTGTTTGCCCCAGCATCGCATCGACCTGCACCACCAACCTAGTTGGCAGTGCAACGGACGGAAAGGGAAGCGATAACAGTGGAGCTCTTTAATGAATATTACCGCAAGAGGTAATATGGACACAGGCACTTGGATTCGTTGATGAAGGATTTTTCTGGTGATCAAGTATTGTGGTGCTACTTTCTGCGACGTGGATCACTGTCTCTTGTGACCGTAGTTGCCAAGGTCCAATTGCGGGTTCCATAGCGATGCAACTGTCGAGCCACCAGATTGGGTGGCAGGAGCGACGGGGGAGGGGGGAGGGGGGGGACCGCCACAGTTGTATTTGACAAGCCACAGAAGCGATAGGCCCTCAAAGCTGACTATCCTGGAACGAGCCCAGGAAACTCTGGTGTTGAGAAGTGCATCAGGTGAGTGCATTCCACCCCTGAGGTATAATTTCGAACATAGCCAGCGGATATGAAGGCCACAACGAGTGCGAGTTCTCGAGCACCATCCTGAAATTCAACCAGGGCATGATGTCAGTGGCTGAATGACGATGCAGTGTGGAGCATCAAAATTCCCAGATAATATGCCAGTGATGCAGTAACAATCCACGCCAAGAGACCCCTCGTTTCATCCATGACATTTGGTGGGCTCACCAAAAACTCCGAGGTGTTTGCGCATTGCAGGGAGGGGTAACAACATTGCGTCGCGGGGCCTTGGAACAAAATTTATGTCCTCCAGCCCCACTTAGGTTTCTTCCCACCGTAGGGTTCGCCACCGCAAGACCGGCGCAACGCGGGGACCAGCACATATGGTCACTACGACGGGGTTCTCATACGTTGACCAGGTGCATGTGGACGAGCCAAGCTACGGATATCCTCTATTGTAGCACGTCAACAACATTTCCATTCCAAAAGGAGAGATTTTTCACAATTACCACCGGCGGACATGTAGAGCAATTCTCAGACCACAGGGTACAGGCGGCCGCTGGAGCGACGTCAGCAGCCAAGAATATCGAGACGATCATATGACTTGACGTTGGTTGGCGAAGCGTGAGAAATTGATGCTTGAAACAATCTTGCCGAGGATAAGCGAGATGACGTCGTAACGGGAGCCACGTTCGTACTAGGGGACACAAGTGACGATAGCCTGCGCCATTTTGAGCTGTAGGAGTCATTGTAACGGAAGGAGTCGTGCACGTTCCAGTGGTCCTTCGGTCTAAATCCTCATCGCCATAGGAACAGGTAGCAATGGAGAGCGGGATCAAGTCGCTTAGAGCTGGCGGCGTGCAAGGACGCGATAATATTAGGACATGTGAAACTGGACGGAGAGCGGACCTCGGGTAGGGTGCCAAGCGGGTATGGTGCGGAGGGCATGGTGGAAATTGACTGACCATGTGTCATCAGGTTCCCTGCAATGGAAGTCGGAGAATCGATGCAGGCTCGCCGGAAAAATAATTTTGCGATTGGACGGCAATACCCTTGCACGGGCAAGGGGGTGTACGATAATAGCGCAAACCACCGGACGCCGGCGTCGTTCCACCACCACAGGTTTCATTGTTTACATAGCTCAGGTTTCCTTGAGCTCACGTACCTGTACAAAAATGATAAAGCGCGAAGTGCATAATTGTCAGCATTTTTTGACCTTAATACCTAGGTTTTAGCAAACGACTCGCGTCAACCCAGTGGAGCAAAGACAAGTCGATACAGCTCAACTTGCCTTCGTGATGGTTTGCTCCATGCTCCACCCTACATGCGCTTGGGGTCACAAGACGAAGCCGGCAGCCAGAACCGGACGGAGGGACGGAGGAACGATAGAACGAAGATGAAGCGGTAAGAGGAAGACCAGAGACGAGGGAGCGAGCCGAACGGACGAATTGATGGATGGACGGTGCCTCTCGAATATTAGCGCGGACGACGACGAGAGTCATTTGATGTGACCCGGAGCCAAGCGTGCGCACATGCGCGTCAGGAACCCCACAGACAGCCCCACAGCGTACTATGCAAAGAAAAGAAGGGCCATTTTTCCACTGGGCAGTCTGGTGGTCACAGCACGGACTGTCACGGGTATCGCCACACCGTCACAAGTTTTTGTTATAACCGTGGATTGCACAGTTCAGTGTGGACCTGTGCCTGCAGAGGGTGGATGGGCAACAAGGAGGGTGCAGTGTCAACTGAACGACGTACGATGTTGAAACCTTAGTGGTGAGGGTTGATACAGGCCCAGCTCGTCCCCGTGGGTCGCAGTGGCGAGTCGACTATGCCCAGGCGCGCTGACTAAGCAGCACCGCCACCGCTCCACTCACCTGCAAGCGCCACACCGACTGTGTGGTGGGCCGCCTATCTGCAGTCGTCGCGGCCCATCTCACAGACGGAGACTACCTTTCTTCTCTCACATGAGCAAGACCTGCACCGCACACTACCACCACCTTCGCGTAGTCGTTGGTCCTCTATTCGAATTTAGGCCGTCCAAATCGTCTTCGCGTCCAGTCCCTTCGTCTTCTCGTCATCTGCCCCACTCCACCATGAGCGCCGCGTTTGTTTCTGCATAACCTCGGCCTGTTCATTGCGCCCGAAATGCAGAACAAAGGCTTCAAGCGGTCAATCTCGTTGGAATAACAACCTGTGGCTACTTACGTAGTTGTAGGCCGTTTTAAAATCGACTGACTACCACGTCTGTGGTATAGCTGTGTGTGTTACTGTGGTTGCCGACCCAGGTCATGCTCATATACCGACGGTCTCGAGACAGGTCGTCGTGTTCACGTACGTCCCGCTCATGTTCCCACCAAGGCACTGATGCAGCATCAGTTCAACGTGACGAACGAGCGTTTCATATCACGTTTTCCCCTGAGCCCCTGCGGACAGAACGAGGCCGGGCCCTTTTCCCATACTAGATGCGTTTTCTTTGATCCGAGCCCAATGGGCGGCGAGGACACGATATGCTCATCCGGCAACAACACTCGTAAGTTTCAGGACACGATTGTGATCTCTTGTGCTTCCCGCTGCCCTGCCGTGATAACGGGTTCCTCTTCACGCTGCATACGCGCAAGAATGGGCCGTGTTGGAAGCATGTGAAGTAGGAAATGTCCAGAAAGTGGCCCTCCGCGGTGCGTAAAAACCCAGTCGCAGGTCACTCCATCGTCAGCGAAAAAACCATCCCATCGACCTCGAATCATTCAACTCAACCGCCATACCACTCGAAAGATGTACATCCGCTTCTCCCCGTCGCTGCCCTCGCTGCAGTCGTTGCAGCCGCGCCGAGTGCGCTCGAAGCCCGTGGTGACGTGTGCAGCAATGGCGAAATCCAATGCTGCAACTCTACCCAAGAGGTCAGATCGTCGTTCTTCGTTGTTTTCATCCTTTGTCTTAACCATGGCCCATATAACAGTCGAACTCGACGACGCTCAGCGAACTAGGCGGGCTGCTCGGGCTCGTCCTGCCACAAATCACCGGTCTCATTGGACTCGGCTGTTCCCCACTCACGGTCGTCGGCACGGGGATTGGTGCTGCGTGCACTCAGCAGACCGTCTGTTGCACCAACAACCAATTCGTGAGTCGACCCTGCTGCTTTCGTGATCACAGGCAAGGGTAACATTCATATGTGATGTAGAACGGATTGGTCAACCTTGGCTGTTCTCCCATCAACCTGAACCTGTAAAGTGCTGAAATATTCCGAGTCGCCGGAGTGGCCGTCGAAGTGTTCCTTTTGTTGGTTCCTTGATTCAGAAACAGTTTATGACGTATTGTTTGTAAATGGGTTCTGATACGAGTGAATGGATCATCCGCTGTTGGTGTGCCTAAAAAGGAACATTTACCCGCGAAGAGCGGGTAGCATCAGAAAGTCGTCCAAGCTGATCAAAGACGATACGATGATCATCTGGATATCAGTAGCTGTTGTGGGAGGAACACGGGAATTGAACAGTTCAGATGTCGAGGTAGATTATGATGAATAACACGTCGATCGCTGAATCACTGGGCAAGGGCCGCGGTTGGCGACCATGCGACGTTGAGCATGTCGTCGAATCACGAGAAGCAAGTTTCGAAAAATATATCTCTGGTCTACGATGTCCCCACTCAGTGCTGGTTTAGGGACTTGTCAGGCGTGACCATGCACTGAGCTAGTCTTGAGCTGATGGGAGCTTTTTTTTCACCGACAAACCTGTGGGTTTGCCTCGATGATATCGGCGTTCGGGGATGTACGTCGGTGATAGCTCAAGGACCACTTACGGTGATTGAATCCAAGCTCTGATTTACTGATTCCGAACTTTGATTCGCCCGAGTCGCAGGCCTGTATGGCCAATGGCGAAATGCCAGTGATTGGGGCCCTGGCCGAATAATGATACAGACCCCCCAAATAGTAGGCGTGGAGCCACATGGGTGCGCTTCCAGGGCCGTCCGAAGTCAGAGTACTGTTAATTTTCACTTGCCCGCTGAATGTACTGCCATGTGTGGGAATCCGACTCCGTTGATGTATTGAGGTACCGATGGCAGCCCTTTTCATCAACATCATAACGCTGACCGCACAACGGCCTCAGGTTCGGGGCTCTTGAGGTTCACCAGGTTAGCAATTTCTACTGCGTTAACTCGATGCCCAACCAATGATCCGATAGGGCGTCAGGTATGACTTCACGTGACCACGACCACACTCCCCGGCTCCTCGGAATTACGGTCCCCGAAACCGTTGCCTGAACTTCAGCTCATGTAGCTTTATGCCGCTTTAGAATCGATCATTCAGCTGAATTTTCTCATACAGGTACTTTTATGTCGCCAAATCCTGCTTGCCAGACGGATGTTTCACGGCATACTCCCCCTGTGTTCCTGTGAAAAGAAGGGGACTAGTCATTCTTGTCATACTGGATGTGTTTTTGCCAGCTGACGTACCCACACTTCAATGGGCGCGGGTCATGCGACACGCCCAACCAGCCGTAACACTCGACGTTTCTGGTAAAGGCCAATTCCTTTTCCTCCGTTCTGTGACGGAATTGCAGGTACGCAACTCCTGCACACAAGCATGTGTATGTGAACGGGCTGTGCAGAGGTGTGAACCAGAAAGAGTGGAGAGGGGTACCCCCGCTGGATAAAAGCCGGGTCGCACAACAGTCCAACTGCAGCGAAGAAAACATCCCATCGCCCTCGAATCGTCTATCTCACCTGCCTTAACACACTCGAAAGATGTACATCCGCTTCTCTACTCTTCTCCCCGTCGTTGCCCTCGCTGCAGTCGCTGCGGCCGCGCCGAGTGCGCTCGAAGCCCGTGGTAACCTGTGCAGCAATGGTGTGGCCCAATGCTGCAACTCGACCCAACAGGTCAGACAATCGTTCTTCATTCTAGTCTCCCTTTGTGCTAACAATGGCCCATGTTACAGTCGAGCCCCACGAGCTTGGCATTGCTCAGCGGACTGCTCGGGCTTGTCCTGCCCCAGGTCACGGGACTCATTGGGCTTACTTGCAGCCCGATCACGGCTGTCGGGACAGGCATCGGTGCTGCGTGCACTCAGCAGGCCGTTTGTTGCACCAACAACCAATTCGTAAGCTATCCTTTTTTTTTCCTTCGGAGCCCGTCAGCGGAGGAGAGCATTACTGATCATTCGCCGCAACACAGAACGGGGTGATCAACCTCGGCTGCAGTCCCCTTAGCCTCAATGTGTAATTTGGTGATGCAAGCGGGGTCGAGTCGTCAGAATGGCTGTCGAAGTGTTTTTATTTTCTCCGTTTGAATAAGCTCGAGTTGATTGGAGTTTCGTATGTATAAGGATAGTGGTCGATTGAATACCTATTGGTGTGTGAACGAAGCGTATCGCTGGTAGCAATTTGAGTGGTCAATTTCTGTGCGAGGTATATGTGATGACAGGCGGTATTCGGAGCGAGCATGAGATCTGCAACCGGCACAGAGAAAAGTGATACATAACGGGTAGTCTAGCGTGGGGGGCAGATCGTACCACCGATGGAGATATCATTATAAAACGATCGGCGGATGGTAAATCGAACGAAAAGGCGGGGCACGAGATCGACAGCAAGTATACACGTAGGGAGTATTATGACCGACCAACTTCCACGCATCACTATGCACGGTTGATATCCGCCGCCCCAGGTGAGTCGGCGTTTGGAGGATCCAACCACTTCTACCGTACTTCATATTTTATGTGTCAACGGGCCCACTTGGAGCAACACGACACCTTGAATCACATCATTCACATGTAGGGTAGTCAGTGGTCAAGTTCAACATGCTTGTGAAAGGGGTGTCAGAGTTATGATCGGATCGGATAAGCTGTTGAGTATGCTCAGTCGTTGTGCGGTAACGGACTGAGCTGCTCGACAGCACGATGTACATCTTATTTGTTGGAATAGCAAGCGCACGCGCAGCCATGAGAACGACCGGTCAGGACAAACGCCGGTGTGCATATGGTGCGCACACGCAACATTCCTCGCGTAGACAAATCGTACCCCCCCCCTCCATTTCATTCCATCGCGTACTTTGCCTTTCCGATATTCCTGTGTTATCGCTTGCATGGATCTTAACAAGATCCTTTCATCCCCTTTGAACCACTATACATTTGACACAGTATATAAGATGTACTTTGTGCTGTCGAGCAGCTCAGTCCGTTATTGCACAACGACTGAGCATCCTCGACAGCCATTGAAGCCCATTCAATCCGACCACCATCCTAACAGTACTTTGTGCTGTCGAGTAGCTCAGTCCGTTATCGTACAACGACTGAGCATCCTCAACAGGTAAATATCATAGCCCATTATCGCACAATGACTGAGCATCCTCGACAGTTGCGCACCCATATCCGATCGAGCGCCAGATTTCCTACATTATATACTGTATCAAATGTATAGTAGATGAAAGGGGATGAAGGATCTTGCCAAGATCTGTGCAAGTGACAACACAGGAATATCTGAAAGACAAAGTATGATTACCATCCGCCGATCTGTTTATATTGATATCTCCATCGGTGGTACGATCTACCCCTCACGCTAGATTACCTGTTATGTATCGCTTTTCTCTGTGCCGGTTGCAGATCTCATGCTCGCCGCGGTGCTGTGTTGCTCCAAGTGAGCCCGTTGACACATAAAATATGAAGTACGGTAGAAGTGGTTGGATCCTCCAAACGCCGACTCACCTGGGGCGGTGGATATCGACCGTGCTCACGGCGATGGCAAGGTAGGGTAACCTTAGGATGGCGAACAGGACGCTCGTGATGCATGGAAGTTGGTCGGTCATAATACTCCCTACGTGTATACTTGCTGTCGATCTCGGGCCCCGCCTTTTCACCAACCGCCGATCGTGTTATATTGATTATCTCCGTCGGTGGTACAATCTACGCCCCACGCTAGACTACCCGTTATGTATCACTTTTCTCTGTGCCGGTTGCAAATCTCATGCTCGCTCCGAATACCGCCTGTCATCACATATACTCGCACAGAAATTGACCACTCAAATTGCTACCAGCGATACGCTTCGTTCACACACCAATAGGTATTCAATCGACCACTACCCTTATACATACGAAACTCCAATCGATTCGAGCTTATTCAAACGGAGAAAATAAAAACACTTCGACAGCCATTCCGACGACTCGACCCCGCTTGCATCACCGAACTACAAGTTGACGTTAATGGGACTGCAGCCGAGGTTGACCAACCCATTCTGTGTTGCGGCGAATGATCAGTAATGCTCCCATCCGCTGACGGGCTCCGAAGGAAAAATGGATAACTTACGAATTGGTTGTTGGTGCAACAAACGGCCTGCTGAGTGCACGCAGCACCAATCCCTGTCCCGACAGCCGTGATCGGGCTGCAAGTAAGCCCAATGAGTCCCGTGACCTGGGGCAGGACAATCCCGAGCAGTCCGCTGAGCACGGCCAAGTTCGTGGGGGTCGACTATAACATGGACCATTGTTAGCACAGAGGGTGGACAGAATGAACAACGATTGTCCGACCTCTTGGGTCGAGTTGCAGCATTGGGCTATACCATTGCTGCACACATCACCACGGGCTTCGAGCGCACTCGGCGCGGCTGCAGCGGCTGCAGCGAGGGCAACGACGGGGAAAAGAGTAGAGAAGCGGATGTACATCTTTCGAGTGTGCTAAGGCAGGTGAGATAGACGATTCGAGGGCGATTGGATGTCTTTTTCGCTGCAGTTGGAGTGTTATGCGACCCGGCTTTTATGCAGCGGGGGTACCCCTCTCCACTCTTTCTGGTTCACACATCTGCACAGCCCGTTCACATACGCATGCTTGTGTGGAGGAGTTGCGTGCCTGCAATTCCGTCACAGAACGGAGGAAAAGGAACTGAAACGTCGAGTGTTACGGCTGGTTGGGCATGTTGCATGACCCGCGCCCATTGAAGTGTGGGTACGTCAGCTGGCGAAAACACCTCCAGTATGACGAGAATAAGTGGTCCCCGTTCTTTTCACAGGAACACAGGGGGAGTATGCCGTGAAACATCTGTCTAGCATGCAGGATTTGGCGACATAAGAGTACCTGTATGAGAAAATTCAGCTGGACAATCGATTCTAAGGCGGCCTGCAGCCACGCGAGCTGAAGTTAAGGCTAGCGACTTTCTCGGGGACCGCACATATTTTGAAGTTCAGGGAATTCGGGGGCGTCGCAGTCACGTGAGGTCATACCTGACCCGCTTGATCATTCCAGTTAGGCACTAAATTGAAGTAGAACTTGCCTAACTGGTAGCCTCAGTGGTAGGCCGAAAGAGCCTCAGGCTTGAGTTCGTTGTGCCGTCAGTATGGTGCCAATGAAAGGGGTTGCATCGGTACCTCAAAACGTCAGCGGAGAATCCCACACACTGAACATTCACCGGGCAATTGTACTTACTTCGGATGGACCTGGAAACACACCCATGCACTGTGTTCTATTTTGGGGGTCTGTAACGAGCTTTGTCTCTACTTGGCAATGGCCGCAATCACAGGTGTTCACCACGGCGATCATAGGGAGCAGGTGAGTTTTATTGTGCCTCGGCCGTCCGTAATTCCCGCTGTAGCCCCTTTCACAAGCATGTTGAGCTCGATCAGTGACTACCCTACGTGTGAATGATGTGATTCAAGGTGTCGTGTTGCTCCAAGTGGGCCCGTTGACACATAAAATATGAAGTACGGTAGAAGTGGATGGATCCTCCAAGCGCCGACTCACCTGGGGCGGCGGATATCGACCGTGCTCACGGCGACGGCAAGGTAGGGTAACCTTAGGATGGCGAACAGGACGCTCGTGATGCATGGAAGTTGGTCATAATACTCCCCACGTGTATACTTGCTGTCGATCTCGGGCCCCGCCTTTTCGTTCGATTACCAACTGCCGATCGTTTTATATTGATATCTCCATCAGTGGTACGATCCGCCCCCCACGCTAGACTACCCGTTATGTATCACTTTTCTCTGTGCCGGTTGCAGATCTCATGCTCGCTCCGAATACCGCCTGTCATCACATATACCTCGCCCAAAAATTGACCACTCAAATTGCTACCAGCGATATGCTTCGTTCACACACCAATAGGTATTCAATCGACCACTATCCTTATACATACGAAACTCCAATCGATTCGAGCTTATTCAAACGGAGAAAATAAAAACACTTCGACAGCCATTCTGACGACTCGACCCCGCTTGCATCACCGAACTACAAGTTGACGTTAATGGGACTGCAGCCGAGGTTGACCAACCCATTCTGTGTTGCGGTGAATGATCAGTAATGCTCTCCTCCGCTGACGGGCTCCGAAGGAAAAATGGATAACTTACGAATTGGTTGTTGGTGCAACAAACGGCCTGCTGAGTGCACGCAGCACCGATGCCTGCCCCGACACCCGTGATCGGGCTGCAAGTAAGCCCAATGAGTCCAGTGATCTGGGGCAGGACAATCCCGAGCAGTCCGCTGAGCACGGCCAAGTTCGTGGGGGTCGACTGTAACATGGGCCATTGTTAGCACAGAGGGTGGACAGAATGAAGAACGATTGTCCGACCTCTTGGGTCGAGTTGCAGCATTGGGCTATACCATTGCTGCACACATCACCACGGGCTTCGAGCGCACTCGGCGCGGCCGCAGCGACTGCAGCGAGGGCAACGACGGGGAAAAGAGTAGAGAAGCGGATGAACATCTTTCGAGTGTGTTAAGGCAGGTGAGATAGACGATTCGAGGGCGATTGGATGTTTTTTTTTCGCTGCAGTTGGAGTATTGTGCGACCCGGCTTTTATGCAGCGGGGGTACCCCTCTCCACTCTTTCTGGTTCACACATCTGCACAGCCCGTTCACATACACATGCTGGTGCGCAGGAGTTGCGTACCTGCAATTCCGTCACAGAACTGAGGAAAAGGAATTGACCTTTACCTGAAACGTCGAGTGTTACGGCTGGTTGGGCATGCTGCATGACCCGCGCCCATTGAAGTGTGGGTACGTCAGCTGGCGAAAACACATCCAGCATGACGAGAATAATTGGTCCCCGTTCTTTTCGCAGGGACACAGGGGGAGTATGCCGTGAAACATTCGTCTGGCAGGCAGGATTTGGCGACATAAGAGTACCTGGATGAGAAAATTCAGCCGAATGATCGATTCTAATGCGGCCTACAGCTACGCGAGCTGAAGTTGAGGTTAACGACTTTCTCAGGGACCGCACATATTTTGAAGTCCAGGGAGCTCGGGGGTGTCGCGGTCACGTGAGGTCATACATGACCCGCCTGATCATTCCAGTTAGGCATCATGTTGAACTTGCCTACCTGGTAGCCTCAGTGGTAGGCCGAAAGAGCCTCAGGCTGTACCGTCAGTATGGGGCTGGTGAAAGGGGTTGAGTCAGTACCTCAATACGTCAGCGGAGATTCCCACACACTGTGCGTTCGACGGGCAAGTGTACTTCGGATGGACCTGGAAACACACCTATGCAATGTGACTCTATGTTTCCATTTTTGGGGTCTTTAACGAGCTTTGTCTCTGTTTGGCGTTGGCTGCAGTCACAGGCATGATCACCGTGGGCCTTATAGCTGACAGGCATGGGGCGGATCAAAGTCCAGAATCAGTAAATGAAGACTCGGGTCAACAATGCCCCTACTCGGTGTTGTTCTAGCCCCTGGGAGACTTGTCTGGCGTGAGCTATTTTTGTGTATGTTGCAGCTTTTTTTTCACCGACGAACCTGCGTGGGTTTGCGCCGATGACGCTGACGTTTCGGGGATGAACGTCAGCGGCACCTATGTTGAACCAGGGATGCATTTTTTGAAGCTTGCTTCCCGTGACTCGACCTCACGCTCAAAGTCAGGATGCTGCTAGTGACTCAACGACCGACCCATCAATCGTCACAACGCGTCCTGAGGTCTAAGCTGCTCCCATCGACGCACGCCAGTGGTTCTGCGGCGCGGGAATTCCTCTTACGACACCTGCTGATTTTTTTATCCACCCGCATGATCGTCGTAACATCTTTGATCGGGCTTTGGACGACTTTCCGATATTACCCGCTCTTCGCTGGTAAATGTTCCTTTTTAGGCACACCAACAACGGATGATCCATTCACTCGAATCAGAGCCCATTTACAAACAATACGACATAAACTGTTTCAGAGTCAAGGAACCAACAAAAGTAACACTTCGACGGCCACTCCGGCGACTCGGGATATTTCACCACTTTACAGGTTCAGGTTGATGGGGGAGCAGCCAAGGTTGACCAATCCGTTCTACATCACATATGAATGTTACCCCTGCCTGTGATCACGAAAGCAGCAGGGTCGACTCACGAATTGGTTGTTGGTGCAACAGACGGTCTGCTGAGTGCACGCAGCACCAATCCCCGTGCCGACGACCGTGAGTGGGGAACAGCCGAGTCCAATGAGACCAGTGATTTGTGGCAGGACGAGCCCGAGCAGCCCGCCTAGTTCGCTGAGCGTCGTTGGGTTCGACTGTTATGTGCCATGGTTAAGACAAGGGATGAAAACAACGAAGAACAACGATCTGACCTCTTGGGTCGAGCTGCAGCATTGAACTTGGCCATTGCTGCACACGTCACCACGGGCTTCGAGCGCACTCGGCGTGGCCGCAGCGACCGCAGCGAGGGCAACGACGGGGAAAAGAGTAGAGAAGCGGATGTACATCTTTCGAGTGTGCTAAGGCAGGTGAGATAGACGATTCGAGGGCGATTGGATGTTTTTTTTTCGCTGCAGTTGGAGTATTGTGCGACCCGGCTTTTATCCAGCGGGGGTACCCCTCTCCACTCTTTCTGGTTCACACCTCTGCATAGCCCGTTCACATACGCATGCTGGTGCGCAGGAGTTGCGTACCTGCAATTCCGTCACGGAACTGAGGAAAAGGAATTGACCTATACCTGAAATGTCGAGTGTTACGGCTGGTTGGGCGTGTCGCATGACCCGCGCCCATTGAAGTGTGGGTACGTCAGCTGGCAAAAACACATCCAGGATGACAAGAATGACTAGTCCCCTTCTTTTCACAGGAACACAGGGGGAGTATGCCGTGAAACATCCGTCTTGCAAGCAGGATTTGGCGACATAAAAGTACCTGTATGAGAAAATTCAGCTGAATGATCGATTCTAAAGCGGCATAAAGCTACATGGGATGAAGTTCAGGCAACGGTTTCGGGGACCGTAAAGTCCGAGGAGCCGGGGAGTGTGGTCGTGGTCACGTGAAGTCATACCTGACGCCCTATCAGATCATTGGTTGGGCATCGAGTTAACTTGCCAACCTGGTGAACCTCAAGAGCCCCGAACCTGAGGCCGTTGTGCGGTCAGCGTTATGATGTTGATGAGAAGGGCTGCCATCGGTACCTCAATACATAGGAGATGTGGGATTCCCACACACAGCAGTACGTTCAGCGGGCAAGTGGAAAATAATAGTACTCTAACCTCGGATGGCCCTGGAAACGCACCCATGTGGGACTGCACGCCTTTTTTTGGGGGGGTCCGTATCATTATTCGGCCAGGGCCCTAATCACTGGCATTTCGCCATTGGCCATACAGGCTGCGAGTCGGGCGAATCAGAGTTCGGAATCAGTAAATCAGAACTTGGATCCAATCACCGTAGGAGGTCCTTGAGCTGTCGCCGATATCATCGACGCAAACCCGATATCTAACACAGGTTTGTCGGTAAAAAAAAAGCTCCCATCAGCACAAGACTAGCTCAGTGCATGGTCACGCCTGACAAGTCCCTAAACCAGCACTGAGTGGGGACACCGTAGACCAGAACGAAACTAGCTTCTCGTGATTCGACGACGTACTCAAAGTCGCATGGTCGCCAACCGCGGCACTTGCCAGTGATTCAACGATCGACGTGTCAATCATCATAATCTGCCTCGACATCTGAACTGTTCAATTCCCGTGTTCCTCCCACAACAGCTACTGATATCCAGATGATCATCGTATCGTCTTTGATCAGCTTGGACGACTTTCTGATGCTACCCGCTCTTCGCGGGTTAATGTTCCATTTAGGTGCACCAACAACGGATAATCCATTCACTCGTATCAAAACCCATTTACAAACAATACGTCATAAACTGTGTCAGAATCAAGGAACCAACAAAAAGAACACTTCGACGACCACTCCGGCGACTCGAAATATTTCGGCACTTTACAGGTTCAGGTTGATGGGAGAACAGCCGAGGTTGACCAATCCGTTCTACATCACACATGAATGTTACCCCTGCCTGTGATCACGAAAGCAGCAGGGTCGACTCACGAATTGGTTGTTGGTGCAACAGACGGTCTGCTGAGTGCACGCAGCACCAATCCCCGTGCCGACGACCGTGAGTGGGGAACAGCCGAGTCCAATGAGACCGGTGATTTGTGGCAGGACGAGCCCGAGCAGCCCGCCTAGTTCGCTGAGCGTCGTCGGGTTCGACTGTTATATGGGTCATGGTTGAGACAAGGGATGAAAACAACGAAGAACGACGATCTGACTTGTTGTGTCGAGTTGCAGCATTGGACTTGGCCATTGCTGCACACGTTATCACGCGCTTCAAGCGCGCTCGGCGCGGCTGCAACGACTGCAGCGAGGGCAGCGACGGGGAGAAGAGTAGAGAAGCGGATGTACATCTTTCGAGTAGTAAGGCAGGTGAGATAGATGACTCAAGGGCGATGGGATGGTTTTTTCGCTGACGATGGAGTGACCTGCGACTGGGTTTTTATGCACCGCGGAGGGCCAATTTCCTACTTCATGTCCTTCCCACACGGCCCGTTCTTGCGCGTATGCAGCGTAAAGAGGTACCCGGTATTCCATCACGGCAAGGGGCGGCGGGAAGCAATCGCATCCTGAAACCTAAGAGTGTTGCCGGACGAGCGTATCATGTCATCGCCGCCCATTGAGCTTGGACCAAAGAAAACGCATTTAGGGTGGAAAGGGCAGCCTGGCCTTGCTTTCTCCGCAGGGGCACAGGGGGAAACGTGCGGTGACACACTCGTCCGTCATATGAAACTGGTGCTGCATCAGTGCCTTGGTAGGAACATGAGCGGAACGTACGTGAACACGACGAATTATCGCGAGACTGTCAGGGTGGGAGCATGACCTGGGTCAGCAACTACAGTAGCTCACACAGCAATATAAGCGGAGACCACGGACGTGGTAATTGACAGACCTCAAAACGACCTGCACCTACGTAAGTAGGCTGATATTCTAGCGAGAATAACCGTTTGAGACTTTTGTTCTGCATTCAGGGCGCAATGTAAAGGTCGAGGGTGGGGGTTGGGGGCAAGCCGACGAGGCGACGAAATGGACTGGATACCGCCACGTCGAACGAAGGACCAGCTCGGAAACCGACACGACCCGACGGTAGCGGTCGTTTGCGGTGCAGGTCAGGTCGGATGAGAGTATAAAGTCAGTCTAGTAACTAGCCCATCTATGAGGCGGGCTGCGACATCGACCGACTGCCGGCATCTAGAAAAGGCGGACTCTGAGTGGAGGACAAAGGAGGCGGCGCTGCTTAGTCGGCAAAGAATAGGAGCCTCGTTATTCGGCCTAGTCAGGCCAAAAGGGTCGACAACGGACTGGTCGCCAGACTCAAGAAAGGTCCCACGATGCGCTAGCTGGGTCTCTGTCAACAATTTGCCTCACCACTGGGACTACAGCACACCGGAGATCGCCTCGGACCCGAGTGGCTATGTAGGCACAGGAGCGTGCCCAAAGGTGGAGGTCAAAGTCACGTGGTCGGAGGCTGCGGGAGATGTCATTGTAAGTAGCGCGCGCAGAAGACGGCGGGCTGTGCGCAGCCTAGGGCAGTTTACCGTCGACCCCTCTTTATTCGCTCCGCACGGTTATAACAAACACCCGCGACGGTTTGGCGAAACCCGTGACAGTTCGTCTGACCCTCGTTCGTGGTCTTCCTCTCACCGCGTCACCTTCGCTCCATCATCCCTGCATCCGGTTATAGTTGCCAGTTTCGCATTGCGACCGCAAACGCACGTAGGGTGCAATAGACAGCAAGTCGTCGTTCTTTGGATGCCGCTGGGTGATGGCCAGGGGGAGTAGAGGAGGAATGTGCTTAGGGTATCTAAATACAGAGGTGACTACTGGCGGATGAAAATGGGTGAGAGGACGTGGGGAAAGCGCGTAGTGCATACAGGCCTAAAACGTGAACCGCACCTGTTGGGTGAGGTGTGAGCGCTTGAGCCGCGAGGGCGTCGCAGGGAGAATGGAAGGGGGGGGGGGGGGGTTCGCACGCCTAGGGACCCAGGCAGATGAGTTGCGAGGTGCTGGTGTAGGTGGAACGGCGGCCGGGTGAGGAGCGGTGGGTGCTGCGAAGAGGGCAAGGACAGGAAGGGGTGGACGAGTGAGATCTTGAGAGGCGGAGGCACAGAGTACACCAGTATGACTAAGCTCATGAGTCGTAGTGCGTCCGTGGAACAAAACAAAGCGCAATGCAGCCAGCATCTTTATATGTGGTCTAAAGGTCGGCGAAGTATTGAATAACACAATGACAAAGAGAATATTCGATGTACATTCCAGGGAGTATCCTTAGGTGAAGACTTTTAGGTCGCAGGAACACCAGCGGAATTGCATTACTCAAGTGACGATGAGGAATTTCGTGAATCATACACAAAGCAAGACGAGAGGCATATGCACAAGAAAACTCGGAATATTGATCACGAGGCTAGGTTCATCACGAAGATGTTTGGCGCTTTAAACCCAAGACGAGAACTAGTGTAATGATCCTTCTTCGCAAGGCCCTCGAAATAGATCTTGTCCCTCAGCCAATCTACGAAGCAGGCGTATGAACACGTGCATAGCACCCAGACGGTACATGGTAACGCTCACCAACGCGTCTGTACCGGTTAGGTTGCGGGGTATTATAGTACATCGCCCCAGGCCATCCTCCGCTTCCCTGATTATTCTGGGCCACCCGTTTGACCTGTTCTTGCAATCGCGCCGGAAGAGACGAGAACTCTGTTTCCGTGATATAATGTTCTGTATACCTAGTCGAATGAACGATCAGTCATTGAACACAGAATAAGCCAGTTTGGGAAACGGACTCCTTCCAAATCGTGCCGCATACATCGCCGGTGGTGACGCCTCGATCGTTGTGAACGATCGTGCACCACGGGCTGAGTTCGGTGATGATGATGAGGTCCGTGACGCGCGGCAAGGTGGCGGGTTCGTCTTTGGCAGTGAAGGGGATATCGCGATCTCGAGCTTCACTGTTGAATCCCCCCGTAGAACCTTGTTGGAGCGAGCGGGACATTGAGTATACATCCAGCTGTATCTACCAGAAACCATCTACCGGTGACGAGATTGAATATGAGGTGGAAACCGGGGTCCGAGCCTTGGAGAATGGGGTGTAGTTGGAGTTCGGTGTTGAGCAGGTAGAGATCGGTCTGAGATAACACTGGACCGTCTGGCTCAAGTAACACGTCAGGAGGGTGGTTATTCCGAGAGGCACTTTATCGTACTCACAACTCGCACCAGCAGCCCATTTGCCCACCGCCGAGTCACCCATGTTGTTTCTGCGTCGTTGATTCGAGGGTAGAGACGATCAGGAAGAGAGACTGCAAGGCTCGGTGAGCGGTGTCGAATAAGCTGTTAAAGTGTGGACTGATTATAAGGGAACGCTCGAACAGCAATCGTATGGCAAGCGAGTAAATCTGGGTATGATCGGAAGTCGTGGCAGTGTGACCGGGATTAGATTAGATGTGAGTCATTACGCATTCCCCCACACCGCCAACACACATACGCGAGCCTCACAGCTCGATTTCCGAACCCGTAGCGAACCATGGCTCCAAAAGGGGGTAACGCAAAGAAAGAGAGCGGCCGTGCTAAAAAGGCAGAGAACGAAGCCAAGAAAAAAGAGGCAGCAGCGGCTGAGAGGGTGCGCCGATCTCGCTACAATTACTCATCAACAGCTGGTTCATCCTGTGTCGCTTCAGGAACGCAAGGAGGCTGAGAAGTGGGCTGAAGGCTCCAAGTCAAACACATCCAAAGAGGAGCGAGAGGCGAAGCGCCTTCAGGCTCTGGCACGCAAGACAGAGAACGCCCGCTTGCTTGCATCGGAAGAAGCAGCCGCCCCATCGAAGGTTAAGACAGCTCCTAAGGCAGGAGACAAAAAGGCTGTAAAAGCTGCCACACCTGCGGGACCCAGTGCAATTACTGCGGGTGGCGACCTTGGAAAGGAGCAGGAGAAACCGAAAGATGCACCCCGACAGGAAGTGGAGAGCTATGCGGCCACCGGAATAGACAACGCACTCGATCTTCTCGAAGTTGTCACTGCGAAGATGGACAAGGCAAGTCTGGGCCAGCAGGCTGCTGGCATTGAAAGGCACCCAGAGGTAGGTCGTCGCTAACACCCATCACATACATGCTCATTTGGCTTGGGTTACGTAGCGGAGGTTCAAGGTTCGTTCAGCTCTAGCTTTCACGCAGCCACAGATCCTCAGGTAATGCACAGGCCGCTTTCGAAGCTTACAAAGAACAAGAGCTTCCAAATCTCAAGGTGGAGGTACGTACCCGCCTTGGATTGATGGCGCAGCGTTGACCGAAATTCGCTAGCACCCTGGTTTGCGGCTCCAACAATACCTCGTCAGTCGCATGTTTTCGCTGCTTGAAAACGAATCATAGTGATCTACGGTATTGTGACTGTGCCCACAGGACATTCTGTACAAGGAATTCCAGAAGTCTCCCGATAATCCGTATGTACAACCATGCATGTTGCACGGCCAGAGGTTGATCGCTATTCCAAATCCGTTCCCCATAGATTCAATCAGGCAACTGTTGCATACGACGCAACCAAGGAAGAACGGACCCAGGCCCTCAAGGAAAAGCAGGATGCAGTGCAGAGGAGGCTGCGGGTTGAAGCGGATTGATGTCCGATGAGCGCCTCCAGCAGGTCAACATTTCGGGGTGTTGTTCGGTACTTATCGATTTCAGATTTCTCGATACCAAGATGGTGACATGCTTGCATTAGAAACGAATCGGAATCGATCATTTGATAGCACATGTGATGCTCCCTAGAATGAAATACAGCCCAGGTCCTCTGAAAAGGTTCCAGAGAGAACACATGACCATATTTTGACACCGCACTTCTGTATCAGTGAGGACACAGCGATTACCGACCAACACAGCCGAGGAGGGTGCTGCGCTGCCCCAAGATTGGGCAGTGCATTCGAGGGTACATTATGTAAGCTTCCCAGCCACTATAAGACGCCAGTAGTGGCAATCCAGCACGACACTACGACCTGCTCCCATGCCTTCGATATCCATCATATCAGTCGATTCTCCTTTGTATGATGCATCGCCGAAAGGACCAGAGTCGACAAACACCGTCCTGATCACTCAGGTGCCTCAAGACTTTTTCCAGCCCATCATTCTTGAAGCACTCCGCGACTTCTTCTCTCTGTACGGCGAGATCAACCAATGGGCACCACTATCGTGCTTTTCCCGTATACTCGTGGTTTACTACAAAGAAGACTCGGCAGAGCAAGCGAAGCAGAATTGTGACCCCCTACTTATACAACCAAGCCATGGGTAAGCAACAAGTCGCCCTGGCAGTGTTCGTCCGCTCACCAGACTTCAAGTTCTGCAACTACTCTCCGGGTCTTTCGGGCTGACCGGAGTCCATTGATGACGCGCTCACCGCCATCCGATGATAATTTCCTGAGACCTCCGCCACTGGAAAAGAACTTCTTGGTCTCTCCTCCGGGATCTCCTCCGGTGGGTTGGGAACAAATTCGGGAGGACCCACCAAACCGAGCAACGCTGGCGGAGGACTTGATTGCAGCGCTGAAGAAGCTGCAACTCCGAGAGCGGCACGGAGGCAGAGAGGTATTGCTAGAGCCAGAGGAGGGCGTGGGGGTAGGTGTGTACGTGGAAGACGCTGATGAATACGAGAGTGAGGATGATGGGGATGAAGAGTTAGATTGGGAGTATGGGACCCTTTCTCCTGCGCGCGTGAGATGGAAGCCTGCGCCTACAGCTATGCCTCCGATGTCCGTCACTTTACGGTGATATTGGTGAGTGGACGTTTCCGAATCCTCAGTCAAGGATGATACCTATCAGACCTGTTCCGAGTGCTTGGCTGCGGAGAACTGTATTGCCTTTTTCTACCCTGATCAATTCTTCTGGAGTTCGTGTCGATCGCATACTCATCGCTGACCTGTTTGCGTCTTTGCAGGCATACTTTTCTGTCCAATTGAGGTTGTTGGCGCTGCTTCGTGAGCTTTCTCATTTCCCTTCTGCATGGACCATCGTGGCCACATTGTTGTATTTCGAGTTCATAGGTTGTAACGTTTAGGCATACCAGTCTCTATTTTATCTGTCATTCGTACTCTGGGTCCTAGATGTAGCAACTTGGTGAAAAAAAAAGGCAAGCGTTGATCCGTAGTGTATCTTCCGTGTGCAAATTCAGCACTCAGCGCTCAACGACAATCCCTGTTGTAAGAGTCGGCTTTTCCTTGCTCGAGTCCAGTAAATCAAGCGACGACAGTTTCTTCATGAAATGAGTGTCAATGCACAGCCACAGCACGGTGACCGCAAGTAATAGCCGATGTTATTGTTTTCTCGGTATTGTTCTCCGTCGGGCAGCAACCGCGTCCCTTTATACCCCGTGCACAAAAGGATGTTTAACAGACCCGGATTCACCCACCGGTGCGCCCTGCTCTTTCCTCCCTCTCTTCGCCCGACTCGTTCATTACGTTCATTCATCCACTCGACATGCTGTCGAGCACCCTTGCAGTCGCTTTTACCTTTGTCACGTCTGCAGGTGAGTGTCATTCACTGTCTAGTATGGTGCACATCCGCTAACGTTATTCGAGTCGCGCAATCTCCCTCCGTAGTTTGCGTTGCTGGTCAATGCCTCGAGGGTTATTCGAATACCACCAGTAAGCTTTCTTCGCCCAACCAAGTCCCATTGCTCAGCTTTCATTTCAAGTCGGTACTACTTTGTCGGCATCAGGAGAGTCTACTACATTGCTTTTGCTTCCCGGGCAATACTCTTCGTCGACGAACCCGCAACTTCTTCATGACCTTTTAACGTCTCCTTCGGCCTCATTGTCTCCATCATCTGGATTTGCGAACTCGAGTTCAAAGTCATCCGTTTCTTTACCGCTTACGGTACAACTTCAGCCGGGGATTGCAGCCTACCCGCAGGCACTCTACTCTGGTCAAGGATCCTATACCGCTCTGCCAATTTCTCCGATCGCCAACGCATCCACGTTAGACACATCGTCAATCGCACTTTCTGAAAATGTCTGGGCAGAAGTCTCCGCAGGAAGCAACAACCGAATCATCCTGTGGAATTCTATACCCGATGTCAGCCAACTGCCTCAGTCTGTTTCTGGGTCACTCTCGCTTCTGAATTTGCAGTCGACTGCGTGTTCTCCGCCTTGTTCTGGAAATGGTGTTTGCTCTGCTTCAGGTACCTGCACGTGCCCAACCGGATTTAATGGAACTTCTTGCGAGTCGTGCGCTCCTGGATATTATGGACCAACATGCAAAGCTTGTCCTGCGGGCTGCACGTCCTGCGACGACGGGATAACTGGTACGGGCCATTGCCTCGCTCAGATCGTGAAAAATCCTCCGTCGAGCTGTAATTGTATCAATGGACAGTGTGGCGGGACTGGCCAATGCACCTGCCTCCCAGGATGGACCTCCGCATCAAATGGCACTCAATGCGCCGCGTGTACGTCTGGCTTCTTCCTTAATTCTAACGGGAACTGTGAAAGTGAGTAGATCTGTCGAGTTCTAGGAGACATTTCTTGACCTTTCCACAGTTTGTGCGCTTGGTTGTGCTGAGTGCGCGGATGGATCTGGTGACTGCATAACTTGCAAGTCGGGTTTTACTCAAGATGCCAACGATCGTACGCGCTGCAATGCTGTCCAACAGCAGACGTCCGGTGGGACTGCATGCCCTTCGGGTAGCTACAGTGTCGGTTCTTTTTGCGCACCCTGTTCCCCGGAGTGTCAGACATGTACGGGGTCCACGTCAAATGATTGTGTCGTCTGCGCTTCCGGCACTTACTCGTTCAACGGTGGCTGCGTGCAGACGACCAACGAAGGTGTTTGCCAGGGTTCGTCGCTTGTCGCCAACAACAATAAGCACGAGTGCGACAGTGAGTATAATAATACCTCTTTGTTCTTGGGGATTCCGTTGAATCAACTTTCATAGGTTGTGGACCAAAATGTACCTCTTGCCAAATTCCGAATTTCAGTGTTGCATCGACAATCAACCAGGCTCAGTGCGCTGGTTGCCTGCCTGGTTACGTCCTCTACCAGGGGGCTTGTGTGCAAAGTTGTCCTTTGGGTACCTTCCTGTCTCCCGCGGATAACCTTACCTGCACCGGTTCGTGACGTGTAAACGTGGTTTCGCGCGTGTTCACTTATTTTCTTGATAGCGTGCTCTTCGTCGTGCGGCAGCTGCTCCGGAAGCGCTGATTACTGCCTGACTTGCAAGAATGGTCTGCTCGCCTCTGGCGGTTCATGTGTCAGTTCGTGCCCATCGAACACGTTCAGCTCATCTGGTACCTGTGTCACCTGTCACCCCGATTGTGCCACCTGTTCAGGCGGATCCTTCAATCAATGCACGAGCTGCAGCAGGAATCTCCCCGTCCCCACGAACGGTCGTTGCCTAGCTACCTGTAGCCAAAACCAACATTTTGACGCTACTTCGTCCACATGTCAATCATGCGATGGGAGCTGCGCCAGTTGCTCGGGTCCAGGTCCAAATAACTGCCTTGCCTGTTCCAGTTCCAGTCAAGTCCTCCGAGGCGGAACCTGTGTCTCTGCCAATTGCAGCAGCGGAACCAAGGTTGTCCCTGGCCTGGGTGCGTGTCTAGCGGAACTCGTTCTCGTCCCTTCTAGTTCTAGCTCCTCGCCGCTTCCAACCATCTCGGGTATTTCGTCGCCCACAAGTAAGACAACGCAAGCCTTAGCGTGGTGGGAGATCCTTCTCATGACGCTTGGCTGTGCGTTTATTTTCGTTGCATTCTTGTATTGCTGGCGCCGTCGAGCACGGAAACAACGCGCCAAGGAGACGGCAGCTTTCGCCTCTGCCAAGGCCCTTGATCACAAGTCGAACTGGAGACTGCGTCTCAAGCGTTTCGGCGAACGGTTGTTTGGGCACTCGCGGAACCAGTCTCGTCCAGGATCCGAGGAGATCGCACTTTGGAAACTGCGTGCTGCGGAGGAGGCACGACACCATCGGGAAGTGGAGAAACTCGCTGGGGCGTATGGGTTCTCGAGGGCGGCTTCCCCGCACGAGCCTAGGCATGTAGAGTCGCACGACTACGGATCATATCATGCTCGGCGGTTATCCGGGGCGTCTCTGTATTCTCAAGTGACTGGGATGCCGCATCGTGGGCCTGAACCGCGGCAACCTGTAAAGACGAACCTGCTGACCTCGCGATTCTCGAACACCACGCTCGGCTCGTCGGTGTACAAGAAGCCGAGCTTGGTGCGACGGGAACTTCCTTCACCCAAGCCTCCAACAGAAGCTGAGGCGTACGCTGCCTCAGTTCGGCTGTCACCTACAACAACTGGCGGATCATACAGGGTAAAGCCAATGAATACGGGCGGATCACGCAACAACCCGTTCCTTAAATGAACTTTTTCCCTACATGGGTGCATGTAAGATTTGAACCTTTTGCATGTTTTTCATCTCCCTGTCTACAGGATTTTCTCCCGTTGCCACTGTCACGATCCTTTCGCCCCTTTTGCATCATAAATACTGTAGCAGGTAGCTAAATAATGTAGCAAGATGAACACAGTTTACGTATATTAGCATGGCCGCGTGAACAAGTGGCCGTCAAGGCGGTGGCGGTTGTCTATCCTTGGTTGCTCCGTGGTCAAACACACACGCATGGACCTTCAAAGGGCCCACACAGTGCATCAATAAATGTGGATGTGGATATGCCCACACCCTAATAACGGCGTCTCACTGACAGCCGCCGCACACCGCCCTGCAAGCGTCCACTGTTTTAAAATAAGCATCCGATGATTGAGAACAAAGCCCAACTTTTGCCCCGCATTCCCTCGGTTCCCCGCGCCAGCCCTCCCCCACATTCAGACTCAAGTCCATCCCCTCCTACACGTTCGTGGCCGGGTGACGATGATCGTGTCCGCTGGCTCCGTGGTCGACAGACCAGCCCATGGTGCGCAAGTCTGTTCCGCGACGTCCGGAGACCAGGACCAGGTGTGCTACGACGATATCCCTGGGTCCATCTGTGGACCCGAAGATGGTCCCTGGCCGCGTGCATTCACGCGTCTGGACGCGTCCGAGGCGTGGACGACGCTCGCGCGCATGTCCGACCCGCAGAGCATTCCTTACGGCGGCGGTGGCGGAGGAGAACCGTGGCGCGCAGACGCGATCAATTTTCAGCCCTGTACGCGGACGAGGAGCCAGGACCGCTACGCGATACAACAGCTCGACGTCGGTGGGCGAACGTGGATGTTTACGGCCGTATTCGATGGCGAGTTTTTCCTTCTGGATTTCCTCGTGCCGGGAGATCCGTGCTCACGTCCCCCGTGTGTAGGCCATCTTGGCGATGCGACGGTGGCACATGCGGCGTACCACATGCCCATCATTGTGCGGCAGTTTCTCGAGGAGATCACGGGGAAGCATCGTGGGCGCGTCGTGCCGCCGCCGCTGATCGCGGATGTGTTCAGCAGTGCCATCCGGGCGTTTGATGATGCCATCGCCAACGACGTCTTGGAGCTCTTCCCGGGCGGGTTGCAGTCGGTCAGGGATATGCCAGACGAGACGATACACGCCATTCTCAACGATCATGCCACTGGTGGACACAACTTTCAAAAGGCACGGTTGTGCATGTATGGCACCACAGCGCTTGTGGCGCTCGTCGACCCTGACCATAAAAACCTGTGGCTGGCTAATCTTGGCGACTGTCAAGGAGGTAGGCGCAGAGAATTCCCTGGGTATTCGTTGGCTGACTCGTGATCAGTCATGGTTTCGGAGACGGAGCACCGGGCGTGGCATGTCGAGGTGTTAACCACGAGTCACAACGGGGCCAACAAACACGAGGTGCAGCGCGTCAAGAACGAGCATCCGGGAGAGCCCGAGTGTGTCATCGACGATCGCGTTCTCGGTGCCATTGCTCCCTTTCGATGTTAGTGGCGGGTTTCAGCCTGTTGCGTTTCCCCTACGTGCTTACGTCCGATCGGGCTAACAAAATATCCACCTTTTTTTTCGCAGGTATCGGTGATACACCGTTCAAACAACCACCCGAGTTCACGCGGCGTATCCTGTACAACCTCTTCGCAGGCGGTCACGACATGTCCCCATGGGAAGAGCTTCTCGTCAGGAACTTGACACCGCCATACATATCCGCGATGCCCGAAGTAACGCATTATCCGCTTGGCGTGTCGCAGCCGCAGCTGCGGAAATACCTCGTGTTGGCATCCGACGGTTTCACGGACGTTTGCGGGGAGCATCAACGGAGCGTGATCGAGCGGTGGTTGCAATGCGTGGAGTCGCGGCCCGAGAACTGTGAGACGGATAACAGGGCTTTGCATTTACTTTGGCAGGGGCTTGGAGGGGACGCGGTGAGCGTGTCCAAAGTGTTGACGGTGGATTTGGATGTACCCTGGCTGGACGACGTTTCGATCGTCGTTCAGTCCCTGTGAACGTTGGTCCTTGGTGGGCACTAGACTATTAGCTTAGTAATTTTGAAGTCGTACCAGTCTTTTCTTTTTGCAGTTGTTTGTTTAGTCGCCAAACAGGGTACGCTGACCCCTACAGCGCCTTTAGTCAGGACCCGTCATGGCGGGGGCATCAGTCGATCCACTTGAAGATATCTATGAAGCTGTAATGTCAACTGACGACGCAGATCGTGCGTCCACTGCGAATGCCTTCAAGGCTGAGGGGAACGAATGTTCTCATAGTCCCAGCTCCAACAGCGTCGTCGACGCGACTGGCGTGACAGCACACAAGAGAAAGGCACAGCACGGACCCGGAGGAGGTGAGGAGGTATACGGCGCGTCTCGATTCGGCCATTTCGGAGAGTATATGTGGCGGAAACGAGCCAAGCTGCAAATTCAGAACGCGAGCATGGACACGGAAGCGAGCGGCGAAGGGAAGAGCAACATCTTCAGGGGCATCTCCATATACGTGGGTCTCCGTACTCCCATCCCGATGTTCACAGTGCGAGCAAGCGAACAGGTGAATGGCTGGACGAGGCCGTCGGTGCAGGATCTTCGAAGGTTGCTTCTCCAGCACGGGGGCGCCTTCCAACCGTATCTCGACAAGAAATCAATCGTGTGCGTTGAGTCATCGTGTGTGTTCGGAATCGTATGCGTATGAGCTTGTCTCCACAGGACCCACGTCGTGACGTGTTCGCTCACCCCAGCCAAAGTCAAAGAGTTTAAACACTTGAAGGTGGTCCGGCCTGAATGGCTCTTGGACAGCATCGCTGCTGGAACTCTTCTTCCCTGGACGAACTATATCTTTCGTCCGGGTGATAGATCGGAGCAGTCTCAGGGTGCACAGATCGGTCAGGCGACGCTGCCGCTGCAAGTCGCCAAACTAAAGTCGTCAGCGCCTACACCCGACGCTAAACAACCCACTTCGGGTGGAGCTGGCGCTGGAGTTGCTGACCAAAGCAAACAAGTCAGATTGGAAGGGTCTTCTGGTTCTGAATGGGCTTCGCGCCCTCTCAACGTGACAGACCCTGGCACGGGGGAAGACGCTGCACGGGTCCCCGGGTACGCCGCACACACTTCGAACGAGATTGCTAAGCGCGTGATGGCGAACCCTCAGTGGAGAGCGGCGCATACGTCTATCGCGCCCGACTTTATCGAGGATTTCTACAAGAATTCGCGCTTGCATCACCTGTCTACTTGGAAGGCAGAACTCAAGAGCCTCATCACGGAGGCACAGGAACGTGCGGAGAATGGCGCGCTGGATGCGTTGCCTGATGGGAGTGGTGGGGCTAGCCTCTCTGACATGCGTACGACTGCTATGGACGATTTCAGCATGAAAGGCGCAGAGCTTGTTCTCAAGTCTCCGTCTCGAGCCAAGGGAAAGCAGAAAGCCGAGGACATGGAGAGGGTTATAATGCACTGCGACTTTGATTGTTTCTTTGTTTCCGCTGGCCTCGTGAGCCGGCCACAACTTCGGGGGAAACCCGCGGTTGTTTGTCATTCTCAGGGAAATCAGGGTGGCGCTTCTAGCACTAGCGAGATCGCCAGCGCGAGCTATGAGGCGAGGGCGTTCGGTATCAAAAACGGAATGAGATGAGTCTTTGTCGGTATGTATGTCAAGGTGTTGTCTGACGGTGCATTGTAGTCTGCGACAAGCTCGTCAGTTATGTCCTGAAGTAGTCACTATCCCTTATGAGTTTGAACGGTAAGCGTATCGACTTGACATGGACGACAGTTGCCTCATCCGATTTTTCTAGCTACAAGTCGTTCTCGCTTAAATTCTACACTATCTTGATGTGCCATGCGGACGATCTCCAGGCCGTATCTGTTGACGAAGCTCTTATAGACGTGTCCTCGGCCATCGCTCGACTGAGATCCACTTCCCCGCTTTCTGCGGAAGATCACGCGGTAATGCTGGCACGGACCATCAGAGCACAGGTAAAACAAGCCACTGAATGCGAGGGTCAGTGCATCATACCTTGCGGAAGTTCTCTACTTATTATCCCTGCAGTCAGCATTGGTATCGCAGAAAACATCCAGCTCGCCCGTCTTGCCACGCGCAAGGCGAAGCCTGCTGGATTATTCCACCTCAAGCTCGAAGATGTGCAACGATTCCTTGAACCGCTCGATATCAATGACTTGCATGGTTTTGGTCGTTCCATGCGCCAAAAAGCAAAGGAGAAACTTGGTGGGACCACGCTGGGTGAACTCATGGCGCGCAGCATGGCTCAGCTCTGCGAGGCGCTGGGAAAGAGTGCAGGCGAAACGCTCTACAAGGCAATCCGCGGCATCGATGATCGGGAACTCGAGTCAGACAAGCCCCGCAGGTCGGTCTCCTGCGATATCAACGTGCGTGCTCCCTCCTTTGACTTGGGGATTCGAGCGATGCTGAAGATTCGCAGTATGGTATCCGATTTGAGGATAACGAACAGGCGAAAGAGTTCGTGTATCGTATGGCCGAGGAAGTCGCCAAACGTCTGGACAGCATCTCTATGCGTGGTCGATCGCTGTCTCTCAAGATTTTGAAACGTGATCCAAGTGCTCCCAAGGAGGCACCTAAAGTGCGTCGAACTCTCCGTTCAATGAGGTAGGGGGAGCTCAAAATCTCTAGTTCATGGGACACGGGCTCTGCGAATCATTCAACAAGCAGACAGCTTTGGCGAACGCGCAGGGTCAGGCAACGAGCAACAGTACGGACATTGGAGATCATGCCTGGCGGCTACTCAAGACCTGGAATTTCGACCCGGCAGAGCTTCGTGGGATAGGTATCCACATCCAAAAATTGGAAAACAGCGGGAGCAGAGACGCTGGACAAGCGAAACTGTCCTTCCTGGCCACGGACAGAAAACCTGCGTCGAAAGGTCCAGAACCAGCGCTGCTCGAGCGCGATGATGCACCGGAGCTGGTGGTTCAGCCACCGGCTTCGCAGGGTGAAACTATACCTGCTGATGCTCCTGAACCGAAAGACCCCCTCGGAAAACAACATGATAATATGGAATATGCGTGTTTGCCGTCCTTTTCGCAAGTTGACATGGAGGTGTTGGAGGCACTCCCCGAAGACATCCGCAAAGAACTGGAAGATGAGTACCGCCGTCGATCTCATTCGCCCACGGTCGTCGAGGCCCCCCCTGCACCAATCGCCTCACCTTCCAAAGCATCGGCCAAGGGTCCCAACGCGAAACGTATCACGCAGCAGCTTGCACCAAAATCGCGGAGCAGCCTCTCGCCAAGGAAGAGTGTCCTCTTCGCGAAGCGTGACACGCTGGCGAGCGTATCTGCGGTGCATACCACTGACACCGAACTACGCGAGCTAGACATCGACCTGGACGTCTTTGCCGCGCTGCCCATCGACATGCAGCGCGAACAACTGATCATGGCCCGGCACACTAGAAAAGGGGGTGTCCTGAACGAGCAGCGGCTCGTGATCAAGGACACGACGCGAGCACCGCGCGAGAAGAAATCGAATCAGAAGCCCGCCTATCCGGCAAAACCGCCGCCGAAAGCACCACATCCCCATCCCCCGACACTGAAGCAGCAAGGGAAGGACAAGGGTGAGAAGCTCTCGTTCACCGAGACGGAGGATGTGGAGCGGGTCATCGAAGCGTGGGTCGAAGGGTTTGAGAAGCACCCTCCGAATCAAAGGGATGTGGAATCCTTTTGCAGGTTTCTCGTGCAGAGCGTGGAGTTTTCCGATGCGGGCATGGAGAAGACGGTTGCCGTGATGAGATGGTGGCTTGTCTTGTTGCGTCGGAAATGGGGGGTGCACGAAGGGGACCAAGCGGCTCGGCAGGTGACGTCGGAAGCTGTGGGCAAGGCTTGGTGGAACGCTTTTCGTGAGGTGAAAAAGAGAGTCGATGTGGCCGCCCGGAAGCGCTTCGGAGGGACTTTGTCGTTGACATGACCGATCTTATTTCAGGGCTACCGTACGATTCGTATATCTGCTCATGATGCTTACTTACAATGCCATACACAAATCTCCTCCCATCGAACCTATTTATCACCCCTTGCAAGGAAAAAGTCCACTGGATGTTCATGAAGTCTCCCATGTGCAACCACCTCAAAGGAGAGGTTCTTCAATCCTGCCTTGTCAAACGTGGAGCAGATGTCCTCCTCCGTGAACCCTCCCTTGTGTGCGACGATGTGATGGACATCCGCGGGGAACGCGTCATGTGTCGACTCCGCGTGAAGGATGTCTGCGACGAGCAGCGATCCACCTGGGTTCAAATATGCGACAAGCATCTCCGTTACCTCTTCGATAGAGGGAAAATGATGATACGCAGCAGCGCACTGTGACATTGTCGAGGGGCATCAACAAACGAACCCCACCTGAGTGACGTCTCGTTTGCGTGTGTAGGGGACTCACGACGATCACGTCAAAGGTCATCCCTTCGAGGCCGGGCAGCCGGTGTTCGTGGGGGACGACGCAGACGGCGCGCATTTCTTCGAACGAGATGCCGTGATCGCTGACGACCTTGTTGTAGCGATCCACCATGCCCTGGCTGATGTCGACGCCGATGATGAGCTTCGGATCCTCTGCCGCCAGCACACGGGAGATGAGACCTGTCGTCGTGCAGCGTCAGGGGTCGAAGATCGTCTCTTAAGACATCATTGCTCCGAAGGGGGGGAAGGAAGGGCACGTCGTTACCAGTGCGTACCTGTTCCACACGCAAAATCCATGACAGTCGTGATGCCCTGCTTGAAGAGCCCGGTGTTCCGCATGGCGCGCCCGATTTTCTCGGCATGTTTCTGGGCGTCTTCGCGCTCGTCGTACTGCTGCGCGGCTGCGTCAAAGTGGTGCCTGTTCGCGGTTTCGTAGTCGGCTTGCGGTGAATGGGAAGAGTTCATGTCTGGGGTGTGGGGGGCGCGCTCATGGTCGTGGTCGTGGGCTGCCTGCGGATGATGGTGCGATTTATGTTGTGTCACTGTCATGACCAGCAAGCGCGCGGGGGAAGGCGTGCGAAACCTGGAAAAGTGACAGGACTTCAAAGCTTCGTCGTAGCTCGTCCAAATCGACGGTGAGGTCTGCTTTTCGTTCTTGTGACTAGGATATCTTTAGTTAACGATCACTAGAAAGCTCTCGTGAATTAAAGGGTGCGCCGAGTTTGCTTGGACGCTACTATTGTAGTTCCAAAGCCCGGGTACAGCCTCTTCGATGTCGAACCAGCCGGCCCAATAGCTGCCGTCAAATTCTGAACCAAGGTCTGCTGGAGTCACACCGAAGATGAAAAAATTTACTGTCGCCCTCTGTGAGAGTATAATTTGATTGTAATTACAGGCCTACATAATAAATGACCTATTTACGCGCCAGCGCCTGCCCACGATATAACCGCGCTTGGTTTTGCACGGCCACCTCCTGAAGCATCTCGTCCAACTACGGCGACTCGCGCATTCCTTTTATATAGCCGTGGGTCCCCGTATCACCTTCCCAGTGATGTACCGTAGTGGATTGACTTGCCGCCGGGACGTGTCAGCCCTCCTCGGTCGACCTGTTTTGATCCGCTCAGGGAGTGCGTCTCATGCCGGTGATTTCTATCCTACCTAGTCATTTTGCAAGTCGACCTGTAGGTTTATTGTCTGGATGACATGCTGCCTTGCCATACTCGTCTGCCGGCGCAATGATGCCAACAAAAGGGCACACACCCCCAGTCGTCCAGATACCGGTTAATTACAATGATCGAGGTTTGATTTTTCCTTCCTAAACAAGCCTCTATTAGCGGTCCGTTTCCGCTTACATTTTCGTTGACAAATTTCTCATGCGCATGTCAGGCCCAACCCCGTAGCATACCCTCGGGGTAATAAACCAGTGTGGACCGGTCGGGGAAAATCGTCCCCGACTCGTGTCACCACCACCACCACCGCACGTACTATTCGACCATGCTGATCACCAACGATGTTATCCACGGATGGTCCCCCGCTGGCGACGACGACGTGGAAGTGAACGTCTGTCAGGACATGTACTTCATGACCATCAAGCCCATTACCTCCTCAAGCGCGTTCCTTAGTCCTATTTGCCCCCCTCTCGATACCACTCTTCCGAAGATCCGTTCCCCCCAGTCTCAGTCCGCCGCTATGTCCCAGTTGCTAGGGATTGCCCATACCCCTATGGCACCCTCTTCTGATCGTCGAGCGCAGCGTAACCGGAATCGCGATCCCGGGTGGGTTCCACGCCCTCGTAATGCATTCATCATTTTCCGGTGCGAATACTCGCGCGAGCATGCGCAGGGTACTCGCGAGTCGCAGAACGACCACGACTCGGTCACATCCGTGAAAACCCTCTCCAAGCGCGCGGCCGAGGCGTGGAAGCAGCTTCCTGCCTTCGAAAAGGATCACTACAAGATGCTAGCTGACAGGGAGAGAGAGGAGCACGCTCGTCTCCATCCCCATTATCGCTTTCGCCCTGTGAAGCGGCAGGGATCGGCGCCGAGGAGGAGCCCTGGTGAGCGTTCTCAGAGTCCTAAGGGGAACACCGTGGAGAGTCATCCTGCATCCTCGGCGCATGTGCCGTCCGTATTGTCTACGGCTCCGGCGAAGCTGCGCTCGCATACGTCGGTTGAGCAAGCCGGGGTATCTGTCCTCATGCCACAAGTAACAGTGACGCCGCCTCTCGAGGCATCATATCCCACTGAGCCCCGGGCTGATGTGAGTGACCCTCATCGACGACTGTAAATCCGTGCTCACTCCTCACACCAGCCTGAGATGCCCTTCGGGCTGGATCTTCATCAGCAATTTAACAATTTCCTTTTTCAGCCATATTCGTGCTTTCTGGCACCTTTTTGATGCTGCGACATGACAAGTGCAATAAGGTTGCTCTTCATCTGGTTTCAGGCTTTTTTTCAAATGTATTACACCACGTATTGCATCTTAGTAGCAACTAGAAAGAACCTCTTGCCGTCTGGGCGCCACCACTACCACTGTTGTCGTCACACTATCATTGCCAGCTGTGGTGGTGGTATTGCACTGCTCATCGCTGGGTGTCCTGAGGTTGACAACGTCATTGCATCATTGTCACCGCGTCGTCACCGTTGTCCTTGTGGTGGTGTGGCGGTGGCGGTAGCGGTATTGCACTACCAGTATGTCGCCATCATCATCACTGGATGCCTGAGGTTGATGGTGTGACAGTGTCATCCCATTGTTAACACCGCATCGCGCCGCTGATACCACTAACGCATTGACGAATATATGATGTCATATTACCGGATATGAAAGTCCGGAAGTCCAGACTTTACTCCGAGAGTAACTCCGAACGGAGATACGATACATTAGTGCAATAAGCTAATGACCATTAGGATACCTTCCTAATGAGAAATAAATCACCTAAGGGGATTTGAACCCCGGACTTTGTTCTATTCTAGAACAGGTCACAAGATTCAGACTTTGGCTTCAATTACTCAACAAAGCCAAATGACATCATAAAGAAGGTCATGGAATACCCCAGAATATGACATCATGATTGATAATCATGGTATGCTCTATACTATTCTTAAACATTCCATATGACATCATTGGTTACTATTAATATCTTATCTGAGATTAGATTAGATTCAATCTCCTATTAGATATTATATATATAAAGCCCCCAGCCAATGGGAGATAGAGTAGATAACAAGATAATGCAATAGTAGAATAACACACTGTGATCTCACCAATCACAGGGCTTTCACTTATCATTAAGTGATAAGTATACAACTATTGCTACACTCAATCTACATGAGAGACTAAAGGACTAGCTTGTTCAATCTTGTGTATTGCTTGAACCAAGCTCCTGCATCAAGTCCTGAGTGAGTTTCCACTCAGGTTTCCTGTGTTGTTGCTCCTTTGCACATAGAGAAAGAGAAATAGGGGTTATACCCTATTTGTAGCCAATAAACTTTTTCTCATGCATTGCCTTTGTCATTGCTGGGTGCCCTGAGATTGACAGTGTTAAATGAGCACATGATAAAAGTCACATGGTACTCAATATTCCATATTTAGAATGTCTACCTAAAGTGATTCAAGGAATATCTCTTTGAGAGCAAAATGTACCCAATAACATAGAGGAAACAACTTATGTGGAAGCTCTAAGCAAGACTCACTTGAGGGTAGTAACAAGATTGTGGAAAGAGAGTTTTGAGTAGCAATGTAGCACTAAGGGCTTTTATAGGGTAATTGGGAGGGAGTAGATGTGTGAACAGATAGAAAACTGTTACTAGAGCTATTATTTGACTTGGGAGAAATCTCAAGTCTTATATAGTATACAGGGCCTAGTATTACCATGTATGCCTTATACTGTATATAGTATAGTAAGTCATTATAGATGTGTCATCTGCAGTATATGTTTGATAAGTAAATCAATAGCAATAAAGGAGCTTATCTATGATATCATGGCCTTCATAATGTAAATAGTGTAATTGGCCAATAATGAGTAAAAGATCATGTAATAAATCACATGATGTGATCTAGAATCATGGTCATGAATTTGAGGATAAGATAAGATGAATACCATAATTCTAGATCACATCATGTGATTCATCACATGATGTTTTACTCATTATTAGCTAATTACACTATTTATATTATGAAAACTATGACATCATAGATAAGCTTCTTTATTGCTATTGGTTTACTTATCAAGCATATACTGTAAATGACATATCTATGATGACATACTATACTATATATAGTATAAGGCATATATAGTAATACTAGGCCCTTATTAAGACTGAATGGACGGACTCCTACGCAACTCCAGAACTCTGGAGTTGAGGTGAATGGGGCGTTGGCTTTATCTTATGTGGTGTGCCCTTGCAACAGAATCGCACCCTGGGATTTCAGGTGGAGAGTTGAAGGTCAGAGGTCTGGGGTCTGGAGGTCTAAGGGTCGAAGGTCTGAGAGTCGGAGATCTGAAGGTTGGAGAGAGGGGAGAGGGCATCAAGCCCTCAATGAAGGTTATAGGAGAATAAAAGGAAGATAGACTTGGTTGTCTATGTTGATATTCGAACTGAGGTCTATAGGCAGTAAACTACAGAGTTTATATATGGAGGGAAAACCGGATGACTAAGTCCAGAGTCAGAGTGAAGTATATACCGGAAGTATTAAGTATTGGCTTTACTAAGTCAGAGCCTTAGGATCATGCTCCAAGTGAGCAATGACATTGGAGTAGTTCTAATACCAAAGGATGAAGCATAAGGAAGTATGAGTAGTTTGGAAGAACAGGAATGGAGGCAAATGAGAAACGGAAGTCATAGGAATTTACTAATGTTAGTCTAGGCAAAGTGAACAAGAGAGAAAAGTGGAAAAGAGTCTGGAGTTATGCTGGAGTATGTCTGGAGTGTCTAGAATTGGGCTTTGAGGCCCGGATATGACAGCCCTATACACTATATAAGACTTGGGATTTCTTCTGTTACACATGAGTAAAAGAGCAAGGATGAATTTTCTTTGAGTGGAGCACTCACGAAGAGGCATCATTTTAGCTACTTGAAGAAGATCAATTGGCAAGAATGACAATAGGGATTGGAAAGGGAATAGCCTATCTGATAATCAAGGTTTCAAGATGAGATTTGTTGAAGTAAGCAAGGGACAATAAGTGACCTAGAGACTATGTGTATTTGTATAGACTAAACATGAGAACAAACAGCATAAAGGCGTCAGTTTAAATAGAAGAGTCTTGAGAGTATAACTAATTGATAGAAAGTACTGAAATATCAATTAGTAATAGACATGACAAAAGTACTAGAATATTCTAGTGATGACTAATCGATAGTGGTCATAAAAGAAACAAGGAGGAAGGAGCTGAGACTTGTTGAGCACAGTAAAGTTAAGGTGATTAGAGGATGAACAAGGAGAAGTTCTGATTCCATAAAACAAGTAGTGTATACTCAAAGCAAATTGAATTGAATGGAAACCATATCTCCATGGCAAAGATGAAAAGGATGAGATACTCTTTGTGTTATGCGCGAGGTCGATGATTGAGAGCTGCTACTAGCGTGGGGCACTCACGAAGAGGTGCCGTCTTAGTTACGCTGGTAGTGGACACGAGATTCCCTACTCGGAGGGACGAGTGACTAGAGACTTGGTAGGACGAACGGTCCCGATGAAGAGGTAACGAGCGAATACGTGTTATTGCGTAGACTAAACGTGAGGTTTTACACGAGGGTGCAGTGGTCTTAAATAATGAGACGACGAGACGCTGACTAATTGGATGGAACACTATAGAACGTGAAAGAACTCGACGGAAGCGGATAGAATGTAATGGAATGTCAGAGAAACGAGTCACGCGTTGGGAACGAGAGGGGTAGGGGAGAACAAGGAGATGGTGAAGGACGAAGAAGTAAGGAGTAAGAGAATACCCTCTACCTTGTAGAGGGACATTGGGAATACGCCGGGGTGTTCAACAAGTATAAGAAAGAGATGATGGTGAAGAAAAAGAACTGTAACATTACCCCCTTCGTACACTCGAGTCCCAGACTCGAGTACCTTTTGAACCCTGTTACGCCTCGTCGAGGGGGGGAGTCCCGAAGGGAGGCAACGCACGGATACAGTCATCTGTGAGATGTCCGTACTCATCACAACATCCACAACGGCGTCGATGACAGTATCTCGCGGAGTGTCCCCACATGGTACAAAAATCGCACTGGAGGGAGAGGCATTGAGTACGATAGTGTCCCGGTGCGTAGTCGTGGCAAGAGGCGCATCGGTATTGAGGACAGTGGATGCGGAGATGACCTCTATTACGGCATTGAAAACACACGGTGTCGGGAGCGGCGATGGGGTTGGTGTGGGGAGGCATAAGAGGAAGGACGCGAGTGGGGGAAGCAAGGATAATGGGGTGTCCCCCGGGTCCCTCATAGGGGGCATTGGGCGATTCGATGAGGTATCGGACTGGTGCGGGCATGACGTCAACGTGGATAGGCTCCGGGCTAGGGGGGTGATAAGAGGGGGCGGGGACTGGGATGACGGGGGTAGGGGGTCGGGTGCATTCGAGGTACTCGAGCTGTTGGAGCTCGTGCATGGTGCGGAAGAGGGGTCTGAAATATGGGATCAGAACTGAACGGTCCAGGGTACGGATGAAATAAGAGAAGCCCTGGTCGTGTAGGATGTCCAGTAAGTGAGTCAATGTGGAATGTAAAGGTGAGAGCACAATAGAAAGTTCAATGGGTTGGTCACCCGGTGTCACAGCAGTTAGAGCGACTGTCGCAAGACGAACCTGAAGGTAACAAACGATAAGGTCTGGGCAAAGCAACTTCCCTTCTCGTTCCATAGCGAGCTCAATAGAATGTAAGATGTCTGGGGATAATAAAGTGTGGGCTAAAAGAAGACGATGGTGTTCGACGGGAAGATCGGAAGCATCGACAGGTTGAGATACAGCACGAAACATACGGGAGGTAGGGGAATAATCAACACGGGTTGACGTGGGAGACGAGGGTTGGGTAGATGGGTTGGACGTAGGGTTGGACATTGTCTTCGATGTGGGCAGCGGTGGGACAGCGAAATGAGATGGAAGAGACGGGTGGCGACGGGGGAGTGGGGAGGGACTTCGCTTTAAGTCTGAGGGCGAGATAGAGAAGGGTGGCGATGATACAGATGGTTACAGCGTATACAAGGGCGGCGATCAGGAATGGGAGCATGGTAACCAGGGAATTCAGATGTTGGCTCCTCTTTTATAAGTGGACAATATCCGCTTGGCATTACTAAGGTTAGTTTCGGGTTCCCAGGTATTTTCAGAAGAGGGGTACCCTTTCCATGTGGTCAGGTACTGCCATCGGGAG
Source organism: Tylopilus aff. balloui (assembly GCA_038089055.1). Classification (NCBI taxonomy): domain Eukaryota; kingdom Fungi; phylum Basidiomycota; class Agaricomycetes; order Boletales; family Boletaceae; genus Tylopilus; species Tylopilus aff. balloui. Next base: position 410 of record JBBPKC010000054.1, on the reverse strand, counting down.
GCAGATCCTCAATGGGCAATTATTTTTTCTACCTCATATTCCTCGTGATTTTCTAATCTAGTTGGGGGGAGTTTGGGAAAGTTAGGTCCATGAGTGGCAGTCTCTCTGTAGGGGGTTAGTAGCGATGCGTGGAATACGTCGTGGATCTTCCACATAGGTGGGAGGCGTAGTTTGTACGCGGTGGGGCTAATGATGGCGGTGATAGAGAACAGCCCGTACCTTTTGGGGTTTAGTTTGGGTGAGATCGATTTGAAACGTAAGTGTTTGGCTTCCAGCCACACTTGATCGCCGATGGTCCAAGGTTTGAAACGTGATGTGATTCGCTGTTTTATAATCAGTTGTGCAGATTGGTGGGCCGCGAGGGCTTCCTTTCGGGCTTCTTCCAGTCGAGATAAGCGGACATTGAGAGC
>JBBPKC010000053.1:61878-83070 GCA_038089055.1 Tylopilus aff. balloui | reverse complement strand
CGCTCATCCAGTGCTCATAATCAGGCTTCTCCGCGAATTTCAGTCGTCGACAATATCTAAGGAACTCCTCAAACTCTGAAGGCATCCCACGACAAAGGTCCTCTGGACGTGCAGATTGCTTAGCACGTTTTATACGAGTGTGCTGCTCGTCCGTTTTAGGTACACCATTACGAGTCCATGGAAGTCCACCAGGAGTGAGAAGGTGGATGAACATCAAGGCAGCGGCCTCAAGGTCGTCCCGACGAGACGGAACTGCAGCATCGTTCATGGGGACGTCTCAACCAGTAAAGAGCCTGGGACACTGACCCTTGCCTTTGCAATGAACGCCAACCGATGTGAACCAATAATTCCCAAGAAATTCTCTTTTCTGCTTCTCGTCAGGAATGTGTCTATGGGTAGCGGGATCGATGTAGCGCTTGGAGAATCCAAAATCGATCAGGTAGATCATAGTTTCGTTAGGAGCACGACCAACTGCACAATTTCCGAGCTGGATATCACGATGGAGGACTTCGCAGCGATGCATTGTGCAGAGCCGCGATATCTGCAATGAAGTCAACTCGGATTGAACCATGAAGGTGTCCAGTGGTGTCACAGTACCACTTGGTAAGCTATCGAGCAGACACTTCGCAAATCCAGCGTCTTCTTGCCGTTGTTTCGGTAGATACTATCCAAGCTTGGCCCAAGCAAAGTAATGACAAGGTAGTGCCATTTCCCTTGCACTCCTGAAGCAAAAAGACTAGGCATGCCTTCTGCGCCTTGTAGCAGTGGGTAGAAATACTCTTCATATCGATTAGTGGGGCATTCATGATTTGTGTCCTGCACCTTCAGCGCAACCCAGTCTCCACTGTACACGTGGTAGGCACTGAATATCGAGCCTACATCGCGTAGGGTGAGCGATGGAGATAGAGGAGAAAGACGACTAACTCACCGGAGTAGCCAGATCCCAGGCATGTGTGCAACCAGTAATTACCTAGGCGGCGGGGTATATCTTCAGGTCTTTGAATCATGCCACCGAACCAAAAGGTCTATGAGATCCGGCTGACAGGCCTGAAGCACTCGCGGGTCCAATCGATACCTCGTACAGACCTGAACACGAGCCAAGTTCCAACGACTAACTCAATATAATTCAACGCGTCAAGTCACGTGAACACAGTTACACAGCTCATCCTGAACCAGAACACGACTATTGTACACATCGCTCGTCCAACCGTTGAAAACTGATTTACAATTGCTTTGCTGATTTCTCCTCGTATTTTCTCGACAGCTCGGCGGCCAACTTGAGCGCGCGAGGTGTATCATACTTGCCCATGACGACTTCCACAAGTTGGATTTTCTTTGCGTCAGAGAATTCAGGATCGTCCAGGACCTTTTCTAACCCAAGCTTGTCGCGAACACTGTATGACCTCGACAGCATGCCATCGACGTCCCCGAGGGTCGTAAGAAGCGACGTCCATTTCCTTATATTGCGTCAACATTAATACCTTTCCGCGAAGGAGAAAGTTACCACTCACCAATCAGCAATGTCGTTGTACTTCCTACTTGCAAGTCAGAACTTGACGCTAGACGGAAAGAAAGTTGCGCACCTGTTCATGCCGTGCAGATTCCTCTCGATATTGTAACCACTGTTATTGATCAGGAAAATGATTGGAGTAAGCCCACAGCGGATTATGGTAGAGAGTTCCTGGACAGATAATTGGCTGGGAGAATGAGTGAGGATATAATCAAATATAACGGCAGTCACGCCTACATGCTACCGTCGCCGACGAAGAGGATAACACGACCCAGTGCTTTGTCACGCGCGGCAAGGGCTGCCCCCAGAGTACTTCCTATAGAGTAGAGGTTACGTCGCGGTCTGCACGTATTTGCTCTGCCGCCTTACCGAGGGTCCAGCCGATACTGCCATACAACATCTGACTCACAAACACGGATTGTTCGGGCAACGGAACATCTAGGATGCCGAAGTTCGAAGTTCCTGGATCCACCCGTCAGCAGTACACCCATGTATTTAATCGAGCAGCACACACACCTGTCTCCGCAACAATCACATCTTTCTCTTTAAAGAACTTCCCGACCCGGGGCCAGAAGTAGGAGTGCGTGATGTCAGTGTTATGTTCCGCAGGGATTTCCAGCTTGGGTCTAGGAACAATAAGCTCGCTAGTCTGATATCGATGATTCCTCAAGAGGGAAGTGAGCTTTGGGAGTAAATGCTTCATCCCAATTCGAGGGAAATGCGCGTGGCGCACGAGAACATGGTCGGAATGCAACTGAAATGGATTCAGGTCCTCTCACCGAGTTGGGGCCATTAAAGGAACTTCCTCCATACCTCAATGGTGTGCGTGGTCGGAATTCGGTATGTAAACAACCCCGTGTTGAAGTCTGACTTCAGTGCGCCAATGGATAGTATCAACTTGGCACTCTCTACTATTCCCCCGACCGCAGGATCACTGATGGAACCTATGTAAATCTTCAGTGACCAAAGGTGAGCACGGAATTGGAAGAAGCTGAGAATACATACACCACCGTATCGATCGTACTGTTCACTGACCGCGGTTTTGCCCATTGGTGCCGAGTATACAGGAAGGTGAGTCGCAGTGACCAAGTCTTTCACTTCATCCTGCACGTCGTGCCGACATACGCATGCGTCGACTAGGATGACAATGTTATTTTCGGCTTCGCCAATAGCTTTAGCGATTTCATCCAGCACAAATGCTTCTACTTCGGGATCATTGGGGGGAAGCGCGCGCGATAATGGGGTCTTAAGTCGCTTGGCAGAGATTTTTTCGGATGATATATCGATCGGAAGTGACAAATAAACCGGTCGAGCCTAGGGACAAGTAAGGCTTAACTCCGAAAACGGATAGTGAAACATACGCGGATGATACAATCGGCGAGAATACGATCAATTTCTGCTGCAGCATTTATTTTGTTCGTCAGCATCGCCTGGGATGTGGTTACCTGTTCCGCAGCCTTCGAGTAAGCGTCAAACCTATGGAGTAATGTGAGAACCATTTCTGTCCGACTACAATCTTAAGCACCTAGCATCTCCAAGAGTGTGGTGAAGCAACGGCCTCGTCTTGAGCTGGACAGTGCTCGGTGCCCCTACTATATGAAGTACTGGAACCATTTCGGAGAATGCTGGGAAAAAGCTGAACGTTGAGGGACAGACATGACGAAAAGAGACGGCGTCGACTCACCACCCGCTACGCCATTGATGGCGCTCAACTCTCCGACACCGAATCTTATGAGAGGAGTCAGGAGGATTGCACGATAATCAGCCAGCGATCCAAGTACGTTGTAACGACAACCCCAATGCTGCGCGACTTAACTCTCGCGTACCCATCGGCAGCATACGCTGCATTGAGCTCGTTACTGCGAGTCATCAGATCTAAACCTCAAGACAAGCGGTAAATATACCAATTCCCAATCCATTGGATACTGGGATGATCTTCTATGTAGTCCTGGATGTGAGCCCGTTAGTGAGATAGTACGCGATTAACTGGTAGTCTGCAAGCGTACCAGGAATGCTGAACTACGTGTCAGCGTCACCGTAAACGCGACTGAATGAACTGTACAAACGCATGTTAAAGTCACCAGGCACACCGAATACAGACTGGAGAATGGTCAACATTCTGGGGTGAAGTGAAGATGGGGGTATACCGTGACTCCAAGTTGTTCCAACCTAGTCAGGAGATAATTTGCAACGGTAATTTCCTCGTCATCGGCTGCGAGAGACTGCAGCTCATGGCGAAGTCTAGTGACCTCGGATTGAAGGCCCGTCAGAGTCGCTTGCATGATTCGGTGGTGGGAAACGGCAAGGGGTGAGGGGCTCCTGGGGAGTCCTTTTTATGTGCAAAGTCGAGTCGGAGTCCATTCTGGCAACGTCATCATTGACCTGTTGGAACGCCTGGGCCTGAGCTCCTGAGTCATGCTCCATCTATTTACATGGACCCGTGAAACCCGACACGGTAGGTCGGGCTTCGCGGCTGATATAGAACGGCTTTTGCGGTTTGTACATAAAACAGGTTGATGTGATGGGCTCCGCGGTCATTGCGTCTACAAAAGACACCCTCGTTGGCCGCTCCTTAAAGAAACACTACCCCCGTGGTGGGTGGACTCAGCTTCACTGACGAGCCATGACGTCGACGAAATCGCTTACCTATCTAAGCTAGCTCCTGAGTCTTGCATTTTGCGTTCCATTCCTCCTCGAGAATCCCCATGTAAAGCAAATCCTCCCAGTGTCCGTCCGCCCAGTTTGCCCGCCTTTTTGTCCCTTCATGTTTAAACCCCCTTCCGTGGCTGTAAGCGAGCCACTAGTAGGACAAACCTGTCATCACTCACAACTTCTTGTAAACCGCGACCGCCGCAATATTACTCTCGAGCACTGTCAGTGATACTCGATGGATACCCAATGCTTCAAACGCGTGCCCAATCATGAATTTCGATGCCTCCGTCCCGTATCCATTTCCCCAGAACTTGGGGTACATAGAGATCCCAAATGTCCCGTCCCTGTTTTTGGGCTCGGACACCTTTATGCTGCACTGCCCTACAAATTCCTCGGAACTTTTCAGGATAATCGAGAACCATATCGTTGATCCTTCTGCTTGCGCCTTTAAAAATTCTTTGTACTTGGTTGGATGAGGTACGTTGGGCTCCGCTGTAACGAACCGCTGGACGCGAAAATCGTTACGCAAGGAATACAAGTGTTCCACGTCCTCTTCATGAAATCCACGGAAGAAAAGACGATCAGAGGAAAACATGATAGGCTGCTTGCGGAGTTTGAGTGGGAAGGATTGGGAAAAAGCGACGTACCTGGGCCAGGACGTCGACGCGCTTAAATAATGAGCCACCCACAGCGGACAGCGCGGACCGTTGTCGCCGTCAAGGGAAACCCGCACTGCGAGGGTTTGTGGATCACGCCGCAAACTGTGTAGGCAAACGCTCCGCGCTGCATCTGCGTTCCAAGAGTCCCCAGTTGCGTGGACCGGTGTCTCATAGTAGCAGTAGGAGGGACAACCTTGGTTGCTTCCATCGCTCCCTGCACCAAATCGTCCCAGTGACCCCAAGACCTGCTCAAACGTCTTCTCCGACCTTCCTACTATGTCCAGTGTCAGCGTAGGACTGATCACTTCGCGTCTCGATCGCTGTTTCTTGAAAAGGAGAGTTGCAGCTTGATCGCCCTCGAGCCCCAACGGGTGAAACTTTTTGGATGCCCGAAGCCCTGAAAGCATACCTAATTACGAATCTCGACATAACCCGCCCCCCTCCCCCCCGAAAAAAACGAAGACATCTCTACTCTCGGGTTCTTGAGCCATGAGACTGCATGTCCCACAGAACGAGCGTAAGGTAGCATTTGCACGCTTCTTCAGGTCTTCCTTATATTTCGCTGGGCGAGGCACTGCGTGAGGCCGTTCGTAATAAATTACTGCACATGGTCGGAAAGCGACGAATTAATCATGTGACCTTTGAAACTATGAACGACCGGTCAGAGGGATCAAGACGTGACCTGAAAGGAAGGGCAATATTCATAGCCCCATCGGTAACCAAACTGAGGGGGGCACCGATGCATGAATTTGGAACACTTAAGGAAAAAGGAAATGAATTAGATTCCTGCTACAGTGCAGCAGTCTCGTTCTGTAAGCATGCGGTCGAGGCGTTAAGTCAAGGGTCAGCACGGGATGTCAAAGAAGCTGTCGAGTGCTGTATTTTTGAAGATATGCATGCGTCGTACCATATCATCATAAAATCAGCATGGAAAGAACCGGGAGATGTAAAGGACGTCCGGTGACAATATGCTTATTCGTCTTCTTCCTCCTCACCCTCGTCTTCCTCCTCGTCTTCGTCTTCCTTTGATGCTTCAACGACAGCAGTTGCGATTCGGTCCAAGTCACGTTGGCCATCCTGGCTGATTCTCCGGCCACCGTTCTCAGTTTGCTCGAGAACACCGATCTTCTCCAAAGATTGGCAGATTTTGCGTTGGACAGAAGCAGAAGCGTTGCCGTGGTGCGAAGGACGGTTACCACGTCTTTTGCGCCCACCGTGTAGCTTTGCAAGTTTTCCGATGCCAACGTCCTTGCGAAGATAAATGTGCCGTGCAATAGCGGCTACGGATCGAGCGTGGAGACATTGAGCAGGGAACATTATATGCTCGGGGTATATACCTGCACGAATGTAGTACCAATCTGGGTCATAAGGTGCAAGCTCTTTGTAAGAGCCGGTTTTGACGAGATCGACCCATGTCGGTACCTCGAGCTTGCCGGAGCGTTTGAGATGGGATGCGTATGCTGCGATGAAGGCTTCTGCGCTGACCGTGGAGGTCAGATTCTGGAGTAAAGAAATATTTTGAAAGCAGACCTGATGTCTCTTACGCCTGGCATGATGGGAAGAAGGTTACGCGGGGCGTCGAGCAAAGTGGTGGCGCGTGTGTACGGTAGATTTAAAGTTTAGAACGGAGTTTAAATACAGCCACTATGCAGTTTTGATTAGTCAGCACCTGTGTCGATCCTTCTTCATGACGCTCTCTGTCTCGATACACTCTCTTCCGCCTGAACTACTCATCGAGATATTCATCTCTTCGTCGCGCTCAGATGTTCCATTCACGCCCATCGTTATCTGTGCCGTCTGCAAGCTCTGGAGAAATGTCTGTCTCGCCTCTCCTCAAGCATGGCGGCTCATCGTCGTCGACAAGTCTTCTCGCTGCATCGCATCCATAAGGTCACAGGCAGAGCTGTGGATCGCCCGCTCCGCTCCTCTCCCCTTCAACGTCGACGTTGAACTCGCCGACTTTGAACGCCTCCTTCCAGTCATGTCGTGTTTTCTCCCCCACTTATCTCGCTGGATGGATTGTAGGGTGTCATATCAGGGCCGCACGATACAAACCAGACTCTCTGATCTTACCCTTTTCGCACCTCGTCGTATCCTTCACCACCTCGACGTTCGCCTCAAGACTCCCTTCGATGCAGACGGCGACGATGATGACAAGATCTTTTTCTCCTGTGGAACAAACAACTTTCGACATGTCTCCATGAAGATAACAGCTTCCAGTCTCCCCACCTCTGAACTTATCAACCCACTTCACTTCACCTCTCTTGACATCACAGAGTCCTCCTTGACTCACACCGTCCATTCTCCAGAACTGCTTAACTTCCTTGTTCGCTGTCCCAATCTCGAGCACTTTTACTTGCACGGCGTCTCCTATGAGGAGGGAGTCCTAGGCGTATCGCCAATCGTCGTCACTCTCCCACGATTGCACACCCTCTTATTAGACCTTATCTGCATCCAGCGCAGCGTCCTCTCACACTTGCACCTTCCTGCACTCAGAGAGCTCCATCTTCGTCACCTCAACATGGACGTCTCTCTCGATGGTTACCACGTGAAAGAGTATGGCGACAGCGACGACGAAGCCAACGACTTCTCCCAGTCCCCCTCGAGCGACCACCACACCGGCATGGGTCTTCGGAGACTCATCCAGCGCTCCCGCCCTCCCCTCGAGATTCTGGACATGGATCTTTCAGACATGCGCACAAAGGACTTTAGATGGGTTTTTGATCGTCTCCCACACTTGAAGCAGTTCTCTATCGTTGGGTCGGACATGTCGGACGGAGTCGTGCAGCTCTTCAAACCCGAACCCCTGACTCCTGTTCCCGGGTTCGCCGACGGCCTTTGTCGGGTTCGCCTTCCCCAACTGGCGACGCTCAAGCTCTTTGGTTGCCAGCAGTTTTCAGGGGATGCGTTAGTGGACGCGCTCAGCGCGCGAGTCGTTTATACCGACACCGCAACCCCGAACGATACGCTGACAAACGTCATCGTGTCTGGATGCCACAATTTTACGACCAATCATAGCATTCAGCTTTCGTGGTGCATGCATCAACGCCTTCATTTCTCGTAGGGACCGCAGCAGACTTTCACGCTTCTGGCATGCTCTATCATTATCTGTATTCCTCGTTGTCGTTGTCTAGTATATCACTGTCTGTGTACGTATGTAATGGGCTGTCTCTGGGCACTTGTATTTTCACGCCGCGTTCGTGTACCCTGAATCAAGGTCGATTAGTCCTGCATACCTAAAGCACTATCCGATCCTTAAAGTAGGTTAGAAGCTCCGACGTGTGATACCCATCGTCGTCCCCAAGGTTCACGGGGAATACATCACCCAGGCCCTGTCGGTATGCCGATTCTCGTAGGAGATGTCGCACGTCCGCAATGTGTCCACGATCGCCCCGCCAGGTCCCATCTTCGCCGCACCCCCCCCAGTGGAATGTATGAAACGTGTCTACCCTGTACCCTTTGGCCCATTTCTGCCTCACAAACAGAGCGTTGAACAGTGGTTGATAAATCCACCACTGTCGTGCCGTCACCAACCAGTGAAAACGGAGGAAAACCAAGAGAGGGGGGAGGGCAAAAAAACTATCACGCACGTGGTCCACAAACAGGACCGGTTCTCCAGGGGGAGGGGAGGGGGGGGGCACGACGAGATGCCAGGACGGTCGTCGGCGTCGCAACCTGCAAAAAGCAATTCGTATCGAGGAAGAGCGCTGATACGTCCACGAACGCCTTGCGATGGCGGCTCAGAACGAACAGCGTGTCCGCAGAGCCGCCTCGTCTGCCCCTGCCCGAGTCGAACGAGGTCGTCGCGCATCTCCGCAGGCGCCTTGTGAAAAGCGTCCATGCAGACGGACGCGCCGACATGCGGGTCGCTGATTATGAGTCACAAATAACCATACATGGGCCTTCGAATTATTGGTATGAGACTCAGCCCTGCCAGGAATCCAGAGAGGGGGGTTTTCAGCCATGTGAGATTTTGAATAAATATACAGTCGTAATGCATAGTGTTGAGCACTGCTGGACACCGCCGAGTAGGGTGGCGTCGGCCAAATCAGCCACCTGTTTATTCATAACGCTCATAACGCATGACAAAGTGGAGTCACTCAACGTCATGCAATTCCAGATCTCGGAGTGGCCGCCGTCAGGCAACCGAGGAACCCAGAATACGGTGTATTAACCAAATTCCACCCATCGGCGGTAATTAAAAGTGTGGTCTCCAGGGCAGCTAGAATCACCTGGCTGACCCCGCCATGCTCTTTGGAATATGAAAACATCGTGCACCATCGGTAAGCAATTGGCTAGTTCCTCGCGCTGAATATCGCCGCGGTGCTTTTCGCAGCCTCAACCTAAGGCAATCAAGTTGCCATGCGACGGACGCAATAAAAATAAAAATACGAGGCACGATTGAGCGCATATCAAAGCATTGATGGGATGAACAGATGACGAGCGCTAGAGTCCATAGATGTGGATCCGGATGGTTGGGCGGTCTAGTGAAGTTCAAACCACAGTAACGAGAGAGATCCATATTGAGCGAACGCGAGCAAAAGACTGTAGGGTGGGAGCGTCGAGCCGACAAGCCCATCCTTCGGGATAACTTGGCCTGACACTAAGCAGTCGAGTGGTGAAGCTTAGCTTACTCTGGGAATACAGGTTCCTGAAAACCGGTATCTCAGTGAGTTGTAACGACCAGACCGCCGCACTTAGCCGCTAAAGCCAAAGGGCAGAAATACCGAATGTGTAGTATCCCGGACAGTATATGTATTAGGTATTAGGATCTGGGTAACCTGGAGTAGGTTACACGAGTATCGCATTCCACTATTTTAGAGCATGTCATGAACGCGGGGGACAACCGCATGGAAGGAGAGCGCCTCCAAAGAACTCGGAAAAAGGTGATGATGCCCAGAACTGTCAAAGGGTTGAAAGCATGGTAAAACGTGATAGGGTCGACAAACCCTCGAGTCTAAAATCCAAATGGGAACAAACCTTTGTCCGCGCCTGTGAATGGGTACCTCGCCCTTTTCGAGGCATGTTCCCGAGGGGCAACAGGTCATGGTGGAGATACTTGATACTAAGCGATGTATGTCCTGGAACTTGCAGAAGACGGACCACAAGGTCAGGGAGAACACAGACTTGATGGGGTCGCTTGCAGCAAAATCGAGGCTATCAATGGCCTGGGCCGCCTGGGGCGCTTGAAGTTGTGGCCCCTCGGATAACTTCTGCCAGTATCCATCATACTAAGGTGACCTGCGACCGCATCTCGATCACCGCGACCCGTATTTGCACCTACTGCCAACGTCGCCTCTGACCAAGAGAATGCACGACGAGCAAAATGGATGCCAGACACTGGCAGACACGGACTCCGACATTCCCGAGCTTGGTTGCCTCGCGCAACCGAAAATAAAGAAAACAAACACAGAAAATGCACTGCATATCGTCACAATATCTACATTTGCAAAAAAAAACTAGATCGTCACTCCATCATATACATTCTCAGTGCACATGTGTACCGTTCACGCCATTGGTAGCCTTGACCCCGTTAGTAGTCTTGACGCCATTGAGCTTGGTCTCTACGACGCTGTTTGTCGCACATCCGGCATTCCGTGCTACAAGCGCTCTGCGGGCTCGAACACCCTCCCGGAGGCGATCTAGTGCTGGGACGGTCATCTCCCACGACAGGCACGCATCCGTTACGGACTGTCCATACTTCAGTCCGGCCGGGCCGTTGGGTGGAATGTCTTGTCGCCCTTCGACAAGGTTGGACTCGAGCATTACACCCATTATATAAGTCGACGTGTCCTCAGCGGACAATTGTTGCACCTGCCGGAGTAAGCGATTAATTCGTCCCGAAGCAAAAGCGGCAGACATATACTCACAATGTCCTCAACAACCTCGATTTGCTTTCGGTGCTGCTTTTGACTATTTCCATGGCTACAGTCAATCTGCATGCAGTGCATATGTTGAAAAGGTGCTCTGAAAACCCAAATAATCCTTACCATAATCTTGCAAGGAAGTCCAGCCTTGCTGAGCTTCTCGTTGCAGTCTCGTACATGTTCGGCAGCGTAGTTGGGTCCCTTTGATCCTCCACGGAGAATGACGTGGACATCGGGGTTTCCCTACTGGGTTTGAGTGCGACTGGAGGAGAAAAATAGGAATGGACTCGCTTCCGTTTCTATGATACTGCTTAAACCCTCTTTTCCAACGCTAAGGAACACATGACCACTTCGAGCGGCTCTGCAGGCATCGATCGCGATCACTACCGAGCCATCCGTGGAATTCTTGAATCCCGTAGGCATAGAGAGTGCCGAAGTCAGCTCTCGGTGAACCTGCGATTCAGTGGTTCGAGCACCGATCGCACCCCAAGAAACGAGGTCCGCTGTGTACTGAGGTGAAATGGTGTCCAAGAATTCGCAGCCAGCTGGCAGCCCCAACTTGGCGATGTCGAGGAGCAACTTGCGGGCCATGCGCAGCCCCTTATTGATCTGGAAACTCGAGTTCATGTCTCTGGTGGGGGGTGGACATAAGTAAAGAAAAAGTGAACTAGCAGAAGGTCGTACGGGTCATTGATGAGGCCTTTCCAACCCAATGTTGTCCGAGGTTTCTCAAAATAAACGCGCATGACAATATGCAGGTCATCCTTGGCTTTGTCAGCGTACTCCTTGAGTAACTTTGCGTACTCGGTTGCAGCATCGACGTTATGAACTGAGCAAGGGCTACTCGGAGATTTTACCAATTTTAAAAATTAAAGTATAGGGCGCTGGATGAGCGATTGGACCAATAAGCCACGTGGGAGACAAACCCAACAACAACCATCAGGCGATCATCGTCGCCACGAAGCACGTGCTCGGTGGCGCGACGACCCTCCAGGACTGTATTCGCGGAGAGGAATGTCCTGGACCAACATTAGCGAACGAGAGTGGGGAGAAAATTACACCGACAATGGCAGGTCCTCCTGTAGAATCTGAGGAGGAATCAGGGGTCGTGTTGCCTTGACACGGCGGTTTTCGAGTCGTTGAAGAGCATCTTTGTATGGGATGGGCATAGTGAGGTCCACTGTCACGGATCGATGTGTTAAGGACGAGACGGGCGAGCGAGGGTACGTTGAGGACATACTTTTGGAGGAGAGCTATATAAGTTTCTGAATGAGCTGGTACCAGATTGTTGAGATCTCCTGGATCAATATGGCGGTGGGTAGCGAAACTCCTTCGGTTCGTTCCACGCCACGTCCGGTAACCCAAGCACGTGCCTTGTCAATACAGCAACATCCGTGCTGGGCCCCGTTCCTTACCCACTCTCCTCAACATGGATTTCTCACAGTTTAACGCTGCGGAGCAGGCCCACATGACAAAAATCATCGAAAAGAAACAGGTACACGAAAAAAAAAATTTGTTCTCAACCGCCCTGCTCATCGCCGCGTTCAGATGCAAGACTTTTTGCGCCTCTACTCCGGCCTCGTGGAGAGGTGCTTCAATTCATGCTGCAACGATTTCACCAGCAAAGCACTCTCCTCCAAAGAGGTTCCGTCGTGCTCTCGTCACCACGTCATTCGATCTAACGCCATTCAAAGGAGCAGTGTGTACTCAATTGCGCGGACAAGTTTCTGAAGCACTCCGAACGTGTTGGGCAGCGCTTTGCGGAACTGAACGCTGGTACGCCCTCCCCGAACATCGTGTCCACTCCGTTCACTGTTTCTTTAGAGGCAATGACAACACCAAAACCATGAGCTTTCCAACTGGCCTTTGTGTGATTTCTCCAGGACACGACAGCTCAGCTCCGATGGAATTCAAGCTGGCTAAGCCAGTCGTGTAGCGTGGTGAGACCTTTATGAACCCTGCGCTCATGTGAGAACACGTACAGATATTAGAGTAACCCCGCGCTTTTCACTGGATTAATGATATTTACTCATATGAATTACCGTAAATTGAACTAGAGACTTTCCTAAAGGTCAGTACTCCGTTATGCGCGACTAACAAATTTCAAGTGACTCAAATCCCAGGCAGTAGAGGTGTTTCCGATGTCACTGCCACCGACTATTCGGCATCGGATAGAATCTCGGCTGGGCAAATCGGGAAGCCACACTCGTGGGCCCCACCTGCACGCATGTACACTATCTCTTTCGGAACTGCACACCTCTTACGACCTCATTTGGATGAGAATCAAGTCTCAGATTTATTCGATTACCTTCTGTGGGCTGCGAGGCCTTGTCCAAATTGGAATCACCTTCGCCCTCTTCAAGCGGTTGCGACACAGGTCATGGACAATGAAAGATTCCCCCAAGTAAGGAGGTGCCAGACAGCCGTGACTATTCCCACGCAACTTCTCCCGTGGTGATTTTTTGTTGTAAAATGGTTTCGCCGGGATCCTCTTACCCCAATAAAGTTGTATGTGTAGGGCGTGGAGCGCAAGCGTCGCCTTTTATCATCATGCCAAGATGACGGATTCGTTGCATGATGTATCCACGAGAGTTAATTGGCAGACAAAGCCGACAGTAGCCATACAGTTCACCCAGTTTTACACTCATGCTTAGCCGATCCAATTCCCAACCCTTTGTGGTGTGGGTTCGTTCCCACGATCCGAGTCAAGCAAGTATCCTAGGTCGACTTAAGGACCAGATCTACGCATTCGAGTCACCGCTTAATCACGATCCGAGTCTGATGTATTTGATAGTGCCAAGTCTTTCGTCGGTGGTGTAAAAGATTGGTCAGCCCCAACAGCCCAACATCCACCCGTCGGTTCAGTTACACCTCTCTGCCAGAACACTGTCAGAATGGGGCCCCAGCACCCTCTCATTGACAAACCCGCACCACCCTTCTCGTTACCGGACTCAAACGGCGAAGTCTTTAAATTCCCCCCAGAGAGGGATGGCGAGCGTATCGAGAAACCAATCGCATTGTTCTTCTACCCTGAATCCGGCGAGCCGTGTTCTATGTGGACCCCTTTCCATCTTGCGCTAATTCCTGATACACAGGAAGCTATGGTTGCACCCGTGAGGCCTGCCAACTTCGCGACGCGATGGGTGGTGTGTGACCGTCTCACGCTGAGATCGCGATCTCTGATCTCCGTTTGCGCACTCTCAGAAAACGAGATATATAAGCGGTCAGACGTTCTGATCATCGGTGTGAGCTCGGATCCAGTTGAGAAACAGAAAGCATTTGTTGAAAAGAACAAGCTTCCTGTAAGGTTCCCCTCTGCTGACAAGGTGGTTCATGGTGGAATGACGCTGGTCTCGTAGTATCCTATCTTGAGCGACACAGACCACGCTGTACACAAGGCATACCAGATTGGCCGTGGAATGCTTGGGTTCACAGATGCTCGTACCACGTTCGTCATTGACCACTATGGGGTCGTCAAGTGAGCACTATCCCGAATCTACATGGACTTCCTCATATACGTAACCCACTCGCTAGGGGCGTGCTAAATGCTACGATGAATTTCAGCAGCCATGCCAAGTTCGTTTCTAGGGAGCTCGAGAAAATCCAAGCCACAGAGGCCAGAGCTGATCAGGAAGATGCCACAACTCCCGTCGATCCCTCCGACGCAGCGGAGAGGAACGAGTTGGGTCGAGTTGCACAAGCAATCAGTGCATGACATATTTCTCTCCCGCCATCCTTCCCCGGATTATTATCTCAACCGTGTATTGGATGACTGTTGATACGAGGAGGCCCATCGAATTGTGTACTGTTTTTTTCCCAATCTCCGAGCATCGTCCTGGAGTTTCCTATGTTTACTACGAAGAAAAGTCGGTTATCGTATGGTCACAGGAAGTAATTCCTCGAATTTCACTTTCGTGTGCACACGGAGAAATAGAGGCGACAAGTGCCATTGGGCGATGCGTTGTGGCAGGCAAGTTCGATTGTTCGCGCGATTGTGATGACGTAAACACGGGCCCGGGAGATCTCAGAATGCTGATTCTTCTTTTCCCCTCCGAAATGTAGAACTTGTAGGGTGGAGGGCAAGCAGCGGCTTGTGAGATATCTGAATTCAAGTAGCTCTGACAATTTCGGGCCTATTCACGCCGAGCCCACCTAGATCTTGCCGATTTTATGACAGGATCTCTCATCAGAAAGCTCACCAATCAGACGTGCGCTCGTCTGTCTCTGTCTCTGTCTGAAGTCCTAGTACTTGATCACCCTACGTGCCCAGCGTTTTATGGCACATATCATGCATATCACCTTTTCGGTCCCAAAGGTCGCAGGTGAACGTTTAAACGGCCATGGATACTATTCTCTCAGGAGTGATCTTGATATGTACTCATACGGTTGATGGACTTTCGTTCCGCCCACTGTCACGGTAGAGATGGTCCTGAGACTCGATAACAGCTCAAGAAGATATACAAGGCTTCATTTGACAGGCACAATGAGAATCCTTCCGCGGTTCAGGTGGCCGTGATTCAAGGGAACATACATGGCTATCTTTTGTCTCCAGCGGGCGCCAGGGGGTGTGGGGATCCGATGTTTGAGCGGCTCATGGGAAATACGTAGCCTTCCTCCCAGTGCGGACTTGCGACCAGTCATGGTAGGATTCCTTATACTCGACCACTGCCTCTCTGTTCCAAGGCAAAACCGCAGACATCGATCGAATAACGTACAGATAGCGTCTATGACAGGATAACGGCCTATTTTACCTAATTTGCATGCTGCGAGTACAGGTGCAAGATCGAGAAAGAGCTCTTCCCACAGTGCAGAAGTGTGGACCGATGGTAACTCCGGCCTCAGGAACTTGAGCGTAAGGCTGATGACTATTTAGCATCGCACTACTTCATTGCGGTCGTATTCATCATCCCGAGGGAATGTGCTTAAGCCACGAAAGTTGCAACGGTAACAAGGTCGATGACCGGAGTGATGTCGGCAGCAAGTGGTACCGGGCGGCTTATGTTTTTGCCCGTCGACATAGGATGTCATCGCAGCTCTCCGAAGAGTGCCTGCGCTCCAAAAGCTGTGAGGGAACCTTGGGATATGACTGCAACCAAATCTCCTGTCTTCATCAGCCGCCTGTTAATTACTGCCTTGATATGGTTCATGGCAGTGTTAAGGAGCGTAAAGTTAAACACCAGAGAGAACAGGTCGGGAAACACCACTCGGTAGAGAGAGGACAACGCACATCACCATGTCCCACGAAGGTAGATGACCCGCTGGCATTTTCTTAGTCCACACGCAATAGTCCACGAGCGTAGAATCGTGATCGCCAGTGTTCTGTTAGTGCCGCCTGCCTGAACCGTTAGTACGCAAAGGAGCAGAAGCTGTGGGGTAGTGCTCGTATCGACTAGATTGGCTAGATCAGGGTATCCGACGAGATTTCATTCTATAATGATAGGATCCTTGCCTTTGGCGCCGCTAGTGATGTTCGATGCAGGAGTCGCTACACCATGTGGAGCCGAGGCCACCATCGAACTGATTGTTTAGAAACTGCGGAAACTATGCAAAACGTACTATCACCACGTGGACTGACTGCTCCAGAAGTATCAGCCAACTGCTCGCGCTCTGGAAGAGTGGTACGAAAGGCACGCGGTGAGAAACCCCGAGCGCTTTCAAGACGGGACGCTCCTCGTTACTTGTAGGCGTGCGGCATTACTTACGGCCCTCGGGTCTGATAAAGTTTACAACCGTCCACGTGACCGCGTAGTTGCCTCGTGTCTGTTCGAATTGCAGCTACCAACTTCACAAAGAAAATTAGTTCGTTCCTTGCGCTCGCCCGCGTTGTCGCCAACGTTCTCGACGCGTCTGTTCTCATCGTACCGCCTTCTAGGTCCCCTTGGTGTCTATTTCGTTCCATCTTCTTATCCGCGTAGGTCTAGTTTAATTCTCTAGATCAATGGCTCCTTCGACGGTTTCCCGCACAATATCGCCAACACATGGCGAGCATCGCGGCTCGCCACCCCGCACACCTCCGTCCACCGCTCTCGATGCGCCCAAGAACAACCGCCAACCATCCACTTCCCCATCAGACGACTCCTCTATCATAGAGCTCTCATTCGACTATGAGCTCGATTCTGCCGGTAATTATGTCCGCATCTCAAAAGGCTCATCTCGCTCCAATCAATCGAGCCCGCCCACCCCCCACGAGAATCTCCTTGATAACCATCTGACACACAAACCGCCAACGCCGCCTCCCGGAACTTCAGTTCATATCCCTTCTCACGCCTCTGCCAAACCACCGTCTCCAGCATCACTCAACTCCCCAGGTAACCCCCGTCGCAACTCACTCTCGCGCTCCGAGAGTTATCCTTCACAACACAGTACCCTTCCTGACCAACTCCAACATCGCCTCAACTCTCTAGCAGCCGCAAGCTCCGCACGATCCTTCCACCGTGCTACGGCTGGCCCGGCCGCACTCACCCCGGCTACACAATCTGCGCTTCGAGCTCCCACCTCCAATGGTCTGCGTGGGACCGGCCGTAAGCTCGGCCGGCCACAGCGCATACCACTGGAAGAGCATCGAGATCCCCAGCAGGTCAATGAGCGCGATGATATCATGCTTCGTACGCATGGAGATTGGGACGTGGATGTTCAAGAGGAGAAGGAGAATTTGATTGCATCTCCCGATAGCGCAGCGGTGTCTTCCGATGGCGGCGCAGCGAGGCGGACATCGCCCAGACTAGTTAGTCGATCTGCCTCGTTGGGCCAGGTCGACGCGCGCGCAATTTCTGGCCTACCTCCGCGCGCTTACGCTTCTTCCTTATCAAACACTGGTGGTTCGTCACGTCCACCGCTCCAGCCGGGGCGTCAGATTATGCCAGGGCCCAACAGGGCAGGTCGTGTATTGATGGGCGCAAAATATGGCGGTGGATTTGAGAAAATTAACGAGTACGAAGGAAGCGAGAGTGAAGTTCCATATGACTACGTGGGCGAAGAAACTGATACGGGTTCGTGGTTATCTTGAAACGGAGGTACGAAGTGCTAAATATGCCTGTTCATAGGTGGTGAGGAGCCTCAACCCGTGAATGGCCCTCTTCGACTTCGGAACTACGCTTCCCCTGTTACACAATCGACTAGTACGCGTTCACGGCGATCCGCGAGCCTGAGCGATGCCTCCGGCGGTATGTTCCGAACTATCTCTTAGACGCTGCCTCTCAGATCCACCTTCAGCTGAAGAGCGGCAGTCTCCCGGTGGCCATTCAGGCCTACCAACTGCTCAGAATCAATATTCTTCGAGACCAGGATCAAGCCTTGGCTTGAACTCTGCACGTGTACGACGTGCGCCAATGGAGCAAGAAAGTTTGTCTATTCTACTGTCCACAAACTATTTCCTCCACTCACAAATTATTTGATAATGTAGAACACGCTGCTGAGTATTCCCGCCGACAGATGGCAGACGTTGCCCCCGACGTTCCCGTTCAGCAGCCTCGTCAGTCGCCCTCCCCCACGCACATGTCGCAAGTGCATCTGCGATCGCAGGTTCAGACCCACAGTCGACGGGACTCTGACACCGTTCGTACGCTCGGCCTCGACCCAGTTCCTGCGGCATCTCCGACCGCTGTAGAACATCTCCCGGTACGCTTGTCGCCGAAGGGTAGGGCTCCGCCGCCATTACAGCAGCAGCCGTTTCCTGTCATCCAAGTGCAGCCTTCCCAACCGCCACCGCAGCCACAGACACAGGGACAAGTATACCATCGACGTAGTCCGACTGCTCCAGAACCCCCTACGATTAGTGGATCTCAAGTGCCACCTCCTGGAATTCAGAAGAATGGTAAGACTTGGGCAGGTAGCGAGGAGCCCGTGGAGAGTGAGCTGGAGGCGAAGACCACTCAGCGGGAACGAATCCGACCTGCGCCACCACCCCCTGCGCCAGCTGGCCCCGCCTCTGCTCCCGTACGGAACCACAATATTGTGGTGAACAAGAAAGTATACGCGCGTCTCGATCTCCTCGGTAAAGGCGGATCCTCCCGAGTTTATCGCGTAATGAATGCGGCAAATGAAATTTACGCCATCAAGCGTGTCTCCCTCGATAAAGCCGACGCAGAAACGATCAGCGGGTATATGAACGAAATCGGGTTACTTAAGCGACTCGAAGGAAACAATCGGATCATCCAGTTGTTTGATTCGGAAGTCAAAGCTGGACCAGGTGGTGGCAAGGGTCATCTGATGCTGGTAATGGAATGTGGGGAAATTGATTTGGCGAAACTGTTGCAAGAGCAGCAAAAGGAGGCCCTGAACATGGTGTGGATTTCATATTACTGGCAGCAGGTTCGTTCAGCCTCGCATCCCCCTACCCGCTCCTGACAGCACTCTGGATGTAGATGTTGCAAGCGGTGCACGTCATACACGAGGAAAAGATCGTGCACTCGGATTTGAAGCCAGCTAATTTCGTCCTTGTGCGAGGGCAGTTGAAGTTGATCGACTTTGGCATTGCAAATGCTATCGCCAACGACACTACTAATATCCAACGGGATCATCAGGTATCGAATTTATAACCACATGTCGACAGGCATTGCTGAGCAGCATGTAGATTGGAACGGTCAACTACATGTCCCCCGAAGCCATTGAACTACCGGAGGGCATGCGGCGTTTGAAAGTCGGTCGACCAAGCGATGTTTGGTCCCTGGGCTGTATCCTGTACCAGATGGTCTACGGCCAGCCACCTTTCCAGCATCTATCGGTCTATCAGAAAATGAAAGCCATTCCCGACCTCGCTCATGAGATTGAATTCCCAGAGTTCAGCATTCCCAGCGTGCTAAATAAGAGTGGAGAACGGAAGAAGCTTGATCATTTGAAGCAACCAGTCAGGGCCGACGTGATTCGTGGGATGAGGAGTTGTTTGGCGAGGCACCCAAAGGAGAGGGCTACAATACCCGAACTTTTGGAGCAGGAATGGTTGGCCATGCGGCAACGTGAGTGTGTGATGGCCTGAGTACCGCTGTAACTCGCTCATGTTCTTGAAAGCGGAAGCTCCTCCAGCGAAGTCATTGCTGGCAAGCGACGAGACCATCATAAATCCCTACTACATGAAACAATTACTCGAGTACGGTATCAAGCTTGGACAACAAGCACAGGCTGGTGACATTGATCCAGCACATCTGGCGAGGGAAGCCGAGGTTGGTGCTCTTCCCCGATATGCAGTAGATCCATTGATTTCTTGTTTACAGAGGCTCGTCGCCGAGCTAAAGGCCCTCGAATCGTGATGAAAACGCCTAAAACTAAGCCATTTGCAAGCAATGTATTCGTCATTTGCACTGTATGCGGCGAAGCCACCAAAGCAATTCATACCTTGTATGTAAGCCTATGAACGACTGTCGTGTTTCATCCACGCATGTACTTTCCTTCCTAGAACTCTACCCTCTTTTTCCTAAATTCTTGGTTTCCATATCGCATGCGTTCCTGGTTGTCTTTTACTCGCTGTCTTTACCTAGTTTGTCGTTCGCGAAACTCGCTATGATTTCGCCTATTTCTCGACCCTTCATTTCGATGATACGGCCAGCGTCGGCCGTGGTACATTAGTCGATGAGATGTGGTTCAAGGAAGGACTTTAATCTTATCTGACGAGACCGAATCGATTCCCACCAGCTTTAACCCGATCCTCATTACACCCGCTCATTGAAGCTAGCCAGAGCGACAGCATGTCCCACTTACCTTCAGACGTATACCTCACAAACACATTCATGCACTCGGGAAACGTCAGCCCCTCGACGCCAAAGCTTCAGCTCCAACTCTCCATCCCAATACCCACCAGGGATTCGATGTACTACTACTCGGACGGTAACACGGTACTGCTCGTCGAAAACACCCTGTTCAAGGTCTCTTTTCGCCATCTCTCTGCAACTCTGACCGTGCTCAACCATGGCCCTCGACGCAGGTGCACCGCTCTGCCTTGACAAAGGAGAAATCGACGTTCGAGAGCATGTTCTCCCTAGACTCGGACCTGCGTTCCAGCACCTCTAGTAACAATTCGGGCGTCACAGTTGGACCCGAGGGCGAGAGCGACGACAACCCGATTAGACTTCAAGGGGACACCGCAGACGAATTCCGGTCCCTGTTGTGGGCATTGTACGCACTGTGCGTACGTTTCCTGCGCACCCAGCTTGGCAGCGTCTCAAAAAACCATCTCATAGACCACACGAGTTGGAGAGTGCGATGACCGCCAAAGCGATCAGCCTCAAGCTGTTCAACCTCGCGCGCATCACCCACAAATACGAGTTCCGCGCCATCGAGAGCTGGGCTCTGGACAAGCTCAAGACGATATACATGCGTCCCGTGCACGCCCACATCGACGATGCGGAAGGGCCGAATTTGGTACAGCTCACCGAGCTCGCGTCGCTTTGCGAACAGCGCGATCTTCTCGACGCTGCGACGATCCGGTGGAAGCGCCTCATCACTTCTGGCAAGGACGTCGCCCTCGCCATCGGCATGGCAGAGCGGCTCAATCTGCGTTCCCTCCTTGGGC
>JBBPKC010000053.1:11299-61779 GCA_038089055.1 Tylopilus aff. balloui | reverse complement strand
GCTTTGCGAACAGCGCGATCTTCTCGACGCTGCGACGATCCGGTGGAAGCGCCTCATCACTTCTGGCAAGGACGTCGCCCTCGCCATCGGCATGGCAGAGCGGCTCAATCTGCGTTCCCTCCTTGGGTTAGCGTACCATGCCATGCTACTGCAGGGGCGCGAGGTCTGGGACACGGACCAGCTGCTGACGCGCACGCATCGCATACGGTTGTTGTCTGGACACTACGCGCTCGGCCGGCTCGGGGAGCGTCTTCCGAGCGAACCCCCGATATTGCAGCACCACCCGCGCTGTACTGGGAGCGTCCAAGTGCGGTGCAACCAAGCGTGGGCTGGACTGTGGCGGTCGACGCTGGATATGGGAAAATATGGACTGCCTTTGGAGTACGCGGACGTCATTGGAAAGATGATGCTTGCGGAGAGCACCCTCAAGGCGCTCGTAGAGCGCGAGATACCTACTCATGGCTTGCTTGATGCGATGCCATGGTGCAAAGAGAATGCGTTGGTGGCGACTGCCGGAAAGTTGAAGGAGATACAAGAGTCTTTGGCTGATTATTTCACAGACGTGGCATGACCGTGATGATCCTCCACTCCCCTTGCATTACCAGTACCCTATGCATGCTCGCCTGTAATTATACATTGATATGGTTTGTCGTCTTTTAGGTATCTGATTTAGAGGGTTTTGGTTTGGGTTTTCATTGCTCAAGGACGGAGATCCGCTCTATCCACTCGTCGCGCAAGATGCCCATGAAGAGTACGTCCTCCCAATGGTCGTTCGACCAGACACACGCCCGTTTTCGCCCTTCAGTCACGAACCCCCTGAGCACCCAAATCGTCAACGACGAGAGACCGACCCGTTCGCCACTACTCACGCTTTTTCATACGCCGCGACCGCCCGTTCGTTGCTCGCGAACACGGACAACGACAAGCGCTGCAACCCGATCCACCGGAACGCATAGTCGACGACGAGCGCGGTCGCCTCGCTCCCGTACCCGCAGTTCCAAAACCGGGGCGCGAGACAGACGCCGTACGTCCCATCGCGGTGCTGCCGCTCGGGGACGTGCAGGACGACCTGGCCCATGAACTCGCCCGTGTCGCGGTGCCGGACGACGGCGCCGAACACGGCGCTCTCCATCTGCGCGCGGAGGCTGCTTTTGAGCTGCCCTGGGCTGGCGCTGCCGTGGCGACCTCCCGGTGGCGTTGGCGTCGGCGTCGTCGTCACGAGCGACCGGACGCGGGGGTCGTTCCAGAGGTGTATCAGGTCATCGAGATCGGCCTCGGCGAATGGGCAAAGGAGGAGACGCGCGGTGGCGAGCATGGTGGTCATGGGGACGCTGCTTGTTGCGTGTTTGAGTCCGTTGGGTCTTCGCGCGTCTTATGGGGGCCGGACGGTTGGCTGCGCCCGCGGTCGTGACGCGTCCCGAACCTAGCTAGCTTCGCCCCTCCGCAGCGATGGGGTGGGTCCAACACAGCTTGCTATGCTGTTTTCAAACGGCTGCAGCTGCACAGCGGACCACTTGCAGTATTGGCGTCTCGTCTCGCACAGCGTTGTCTAATCCCCAGCATAGTATATGATGGTGATTCTACTACAGAGGGGGAAAGTTGAGACGCACTGTGTGGTATCGACTGCATGCTGGCAGAAATCTACTGGTCCTCGAAACCCACGAAGGGCGACTTGTCAAGAAATAGCGGGGGAGTCAGGGACTGGCGCTACTGTACGATACTCAGATGTCCTCTTCGACACCACTGCCCACCTTGTCTTTTTCAGGAATGGCATCCCTCATATCAACTCCATCATCACCCCCAGAGGGTAAATTGGAAACAGGACCGTGGTAGTGTCGATGTGCGCTCAAGACATACCACAGTCCTGAAATCGCGATCACTCCCACGGTGATCACCGAAGCATAATTCATGTTCGCCGGCGTGACGGGTATTTGTGTGGGCAGCGAAAACACCACGCAGACGAAAAGCGTCCAGAGCGCGCACCACACGTTGGCAAAAACTCCAATCCAACCATCGCCCATGTAGTATGGGCCTGGTCTGAATTTGACTTCGGGGTGGGCATGAAAGACGCGGCGGAGGACGATGGGGATGACATAGGAAAGGTCTAACGCCATGGCTGTCATAGCAAACACGGCGTTTGCGGCGGCAGGGCTCGCTAGGTCGAGGAGGGCAGGAAGGGCACTAACGAGGACCGCCAACCAGACGGCTCGCAACGGGGTCTGTGTAGTAGAGCTGATGTGTCCAAAGAATCCGCCGTCGGGAAGACCGCGGTCACGACTGAGCGCGTAGAACGTGCGAGAAACCGCTTGTGTGGCCGTCTGGGCCACGGAAAACGCGGTCACACAAACGAAGACCCACAGAGCGAGGGCAAGGCGAGGTCCCAGTCGCAAGACCATGATCCCGAGAAATGCAGATCCCGAGGGGCCGGGAAGGTCGGCGAATGGACCAGAGCAAAGAATGAGGACGATATTGAGGAGCCAACCAGCGATCCCAGTACCGATCGCTGCAATGATGATGGCTGCTGGTGCAGCGTAAGCAGCACGACGGAGCTCCTCGGAAATATGAGCTGTGCAGTCGTATCCTGTCATAGTCCATTGGACGCTCAGCAGTCCGAGAAGGAAGCTGATCCCGTTGTTCCAGCCTCCGGTCCCATTGATGAGCCCTTGGGCGCCAAAGACATACGATGCCGAGTGCATATCGGAACGCGGGGTCAATGCCAGAAGTAGAATGATGATCAAGAAGGTTGCACCCAAATTGACGAAGACGAACGAGCTAGTGAAATAGGCGAGATGCCGAGTTTTGAGGGAGTTGAGCACGCCGTGGATAAAGAGCAGCCCGGCGGTGAGCCCCACAGTCTTTGCAGGGGTAATCGAAATCCCTCCACTTGTGGATACAGACACTGCAGCGAGTATCAAATTGGCCAGTCCAAACTCGGTGGACGTCACGCCAACGGTTTGGCCAAGGACGTTGAGCCAGCCTACGAGCCAGCCCACCTGCAAATCGTTTGGTCGATATCTCACGACTGTGTGATGACTAGAGAAACAACAGACCCTTGCACGATACCTCTTGGGACACAAGCGAGCAGACGCTCCATAGAGCCCTCCACAGGTCGGATATGCGCTGACGACCTCAGCGATGCTGCTTGCCAAGGTGAGGCAGCTGGTCGCTCCCAGGATCCAGCACCAGGTGACGGACGCGGGACCACCGAGGAGCAGTGGGGTGTTGAAAGTGCTGGCGATGCTTGAGCACACACCCATGATGCTAAAAGCGAAGCTGATCGTGGAGAGGTTGGAGAATTCGCGGCGGAAGGTCGGGACATAGCCCAAGGCCCGTAGTTCGTCGTCGTCCTCAAGGTGCCGCGCGGTCTGCTGGGGAGACATGGGGCCAAGGAGTCGGCTGTTTCATCCTTGCTAGTAGACCGACTCTGATAGCCAAGTCCGATCGGATGCAATTAATGGGCGGGCCGATCAATTAGCCTCGGATAGCTCCGGTCGAGGTGTGCCGAGGACCACACCAGCCACAGCCTGGTCTGTGTTCTAACCCCCACCTACCTCGAATGAGCTGCCCAGACTGTATCAGGGGATCCGTGCTCGATGGAACGCCTTCGGGAACCATCAAGAAAGTGAACGGCGTGGACGCTTACTTCGTCTCGGGGGTCTCCGAGTCGACGCCGAATACGTTCGCAGTGGTTCTCCTCACGGACGTGTTTGGCCTGGAGCTAGTCAACAGCAAGCTCATCGCGGACAAGATCGCTAGCTCGCTCGCCTGTAATGTCTGGGTGCCTGACTTGTTCGACGGTCGTATCGCGCTCGTCTCTCGCTCGCACCTAAACTCACATGTACCACTTTCAGGCCAGCCCGCGTTCAAACCAGACGGCATGGAAGCGCAACTGATTCCTGACCATCCTGGTCCCTGGCCGCTGTGGGACAAGCTCCGCTTGCTCCTTCGCATTATATGGAATATTCGAATTTTATACCGTGCACGACCATCCGTCGTCACCCCTCGTGTCGCCGAGGTACGTCCCCAGCCACTAGCCCGTGTCTCCTGCTTACCCTCTCCTCCAGTTCATCAAAGCCATCCGTGAGCGGGATAAGTACGACAAGATTGGTACTGTGGGGTATGCCACGCATGTCTGTCCGTGCCGATTTGCAGAAATTACTCATCAGGCATTAGTTATTGCTTCGGCGCTAGCATTGCTGTTCGCCTCGTACCTTTCAAGGTCCTCGACTGCATGGTGATTTGTCATCCGTCCGCCCTGACCGAAGCACTCATCGAAGCCATCGACGTAGGTGTATGGTGTGCTTTGGATTCAATTCGCTCATTCCATCTCTGGCTTCAGATACCCACCGCATGGGCTTGCGCGGAACGTTGGTCCATGGTCATTCCGTTTCTATCCCCCCCTGAGCTGACGCTCTCGACCAGATGACATGGCGTTCTCTCAAGCCATGCGCCTGAAGGCCGAGGCGACCTTTGCAGCGCGCAAAGATAAGACAGACTTTGTCCCATACGAGTTCATAGACTACAAGGGTAGGTCTGGTCTCCCCTTCATTTCATATCTAATCCATATTCCAGGAACTGTCCATGGCTTCGCGTGTCGCCCGAACTTTGCTTATGAAGAAATCAAGGCAGCGTTCGAAGGCAGCCTGTCACAGACGGTAGAATGGTTTCGGAAAACTTTGACGTCCTGATTCACTGGTGAAGCCTAGTGTCTGTTGTAACCTAGTTTTGCATTCTGAAACCCTGATCGTCGAATTGAACGACTTAAATGGCCAGCTGTTCCTGCCTGCTTCCTGTTCTCAGCTGTATCGACCTCTCACTATTTGTTGTGACGGGACTGCGGGTCACTGGCCCTGACTGTTGTTTTGTCATTTCAGGTTACTGCGAGCACTGAATGGCCTAGGCGACTAAAGGTAGTGCCTCTTTGGGCTGAATCCTTGGCAACGTCACAGTTCGTGGCGCGTTCAGAGTGGATGAAGGGCAAAACACCCACAACCACCGTTCATTAATGACCACTCCTCACGTTGCTTTTTCCGTAACTCCCGCGTTGCCTCAGCGCATGGCATTTGGCATACAAAGATGCGGATCCAGCGAGACAACTCATGTCTCAACGGGTGCATACTCGACGATCGTTTCTTCTAGTAATCAAGTTTCAGGCCTCCTGACAACGGCAGGCAGCTCACCTAGTAGTACGAACGTCAGTCAACGCAATAGCGGAACTCTCTCACCGTCGCAAGCAACTTTGCAGCTCACAGCGAATGCCACATTCAGCATACAAACGCTTCGTTTTGTAGCGGCGCGGTCCACTTCTTGCAGGGTGAGCACCACCAGTATCCTCTACCTGCTTGTTTGCAAGGACAGTGCGGGTGACCAGCAGGGCCAAGGCGAGGTTTCCGGACCGACTAACAGATCTCGATGCTCGTGCTATGGGACTCGCGCACCGGAGCGTGTCGACACGACCGTTGGGATGGCGTGTCTAGACACCGAACTGAGAGTCAAGTCTGAGTGGAAAGGCAGGGTGCGACGTCCAAGAATCGCGGGTGGGTGGGGGAACTCTGAACACACCTCGTCAAGAGCCTAATGGTTCTTACAACCTTTACCCAGGAAGCGTTGCATTCATGGGCCACGGCCGAGACGGCGAGGGATAGCCCCACAGGATTGATGATGTAGGAAACACTTCGTCGGACGAGGATGGCAAGCTGGACGTAAACGAGCACGGGTCTACGCTCTCAAGCGGCAGAGTCGTCTAGACTGCGCACCGACCTAGACCGGCTCCGCCTACCGGAATCGTCACCTTACTGCAAAGCGACGTTTATATGACGGCTCGACCTGGCTTTAGAGGTGATCCGGATAGCTCCACTCGAAGATCGGACCCCTGATGTTGCCAATATGACGACATCCATGTCGCACTGAACATGAATAGCGTGGAGAATGCGTTCACGCCTCAAGGATGCCTCGAACCGCTGACGCAGACTTGGGGCTGTTTCAGGCAGGTCGACACCGAGCATGGACAGAGGGTGCGTCCGCTGCAATGCGATGGTTTCTTACAACCGATGAGTCAAAGCAAGCTTGCAGCGTCTACCCTAAAGGATGGTATCAGCGTCGAAGGTGCTGGGCGTCGCGATGGGCATGACGCAGACAGTCTCGTACCATGCATCTGGATACCTCCGGACTCCGTCTTAATACACGAGGCATGACGGTGGGAGGCTGAGGTCTTGAGCCCAACCTTTGACCGGACTGCGGTGTTCTGTGGCAAGGAGGTAGCACCAAAACTGTGATGGCAAGCAACGTCAGGCAATACAAAGGGGATGATAAATTACTCAAATGCCGTAACTAACACCAAGATAAACAACATACGCGGCGTGTGTGACTGGAGTTCGACTCTGCAAAGAAGGCAACCCCGTTTAACATGACCCCAGATATGACCCTCATGGTACAGGGACGACGTGACAGCATGTACCTCATGCAGGACTCGCCAAATAGGGGCAGAATCATACAAACACGGATGTTTCATAGGATTACTTGACCGTCATTATTGCCGAGGGCACTCGCCAGACCAGAGGGAGCGTACAGAGGAGCACCCAGAGGCCGACGTGGTATACAGTGATGACAAGCCAGTACGACCCTGCTTC
This sequence comes from Tylopilus aff. balloui, assembly GCA_038089055.1. Classification (NCBI taxonomy): domain Eukaryota; kingdom Fungi; phylum Basidiomycota; class Agaricomycetes; order Boletales; family Boletaceae; genus Tylopilus; species Tylopilus aff. balloui. Next base: position 55,150 of record JBBPKC010000053.1, on the reverse strand, counting down.
CAATACAACCACGATCTGTTGCATGATAACGAAACATGAATGAACGGTGAGAGTGCGTATCGTTCTAATTCGTCATCCGATCAAGGTCATGTGAAGCGTGAAGTGGAACCGACTGTGAGACCAACAAGCGTGTGTTGGCTCACGGCCGCCACTCCACCGCTGCCAAGCAGATGCTGGTGCGAAACAACAAGCGAATGCACCCCAGTGCTGTTCAACTCGGTGCGAGGGTCGAGAGTGTGGCGACAAGCAAACAGCGTGGTAGTCATTTCCGGTATCGGTGACTTGGATACCCGCGGGTCAGGCGAGCGAAACCAGCTCGTCCTGCGAGAACCAAAGGTCCAAGGGCGAGAGGGACCTCGGTGCCGCTGCTCTGCGGACAGGGCGCGGTCAGTGTACCCGTACGGCTGAGACCTGGCTGACGATGTCGACGTCTCAGAGACCGAGGATCCCACAAATGAACAAGCCTGCCTGCCTGATTCAGCCTGGATTCACACGGCTCTGGTAATATAACGGCTCGGCTCATCGACTTCCTGCTCCGGGTGAACTCGTCTCAAAGAGCTTCCCTCTCTCCACTTCAGTCCGGTCGAGAGATGCTCGCGTTCATCCTCCTCTTCTCCTCTTTCCTTTGTTCTCTCTCCGCCTTGCCCCTGGCGTCGAGGGACGTCGTCGACCCGCCCGTCACCAGTCCAACGGTGGGCACCGTCTGGCGTGTTGGACAATCGCAGACAGTGACCTGGTGCGCTCCTTCGCCTTCTTACGGCTCCGAACGACAGAACGCTCATCCCCTCCAGGAACGCCACTGGCTTGCCGGTGAACCAGTCCAACCCAGTCGGGATGTTGGTCCTTGGCTACCTGTACAATAACAGCGAGAACCTCATGTTAGGTAAGCGTCTCGCATGAAACACCCCAGCTACGTGCCAACGTCCTATCAAGACTCCCCACTGGCCACCAACCTCAACTATTCCGTCGGGCAAGCCCAGATCACGGTACCTAATGTCCCCACCAGGTCCGATTACATCGTCGTCTGTAAGTGGCCGTCACGCTGTTATGTGATTCCCCATGCCCAACCCTCGTGACAGTGTTCGGCGATTCTGGTAACGCAAGTCCCAAGTTCACGATCATCAACGATTCATCTTCTTTGACGTCTGCTCTGTCCCCTTCCCCAACAAGCTCATCAGGTTCGACCTCCCCAGCCCCCCCTGCAGAGGCGCCGACTCCACCAGCTAATCCTAATCCTTCCAGTCCCGCTGGGGGGTCTTCCCCGACAACCCGTACCGCGCCTTTAGCGACTGCTACGATACCGGCCGGTCAGGCGGTTTCTGCGTCTACTACAGTTGTCGTAAAGGCAACGTCCCCTCCGTCGACGCAGTCAAGCGCCGCTTGGCAGAGACATGTTCCGAACTTGGGGACAACTCTCGGTGTTGCCCTGGCTATCGTCTACTTTTCCTTTTCGTGAGCGAACTTTGATCTTGACTGTGGGCTTTGGGTGGGTCTAGCGGTCACACGAAGCGGACTAACGTCTCTTTGATGTACACTGAACTTTTTTGTGGACGATCTGTTGGCGCCATCTCCTTTTGATTCTTCCTGTACACGACCTTTACGACGTTGGTGGCTTCACTTACGACCAGGACCAACTGCATTGCGTTTCGCTATTACATACTCATTTGTACATGACGCAGCATTTTGACTGTAACGACACCTCGGATCTGACGTTCACGCATTCTTGAGCGTCGTTCGAAGAGCAGCGGAACATTGAGCAGGCTGCGGGAGTTGTCCTCTCTTGGTGAATCGTACTCGAACAGGATTCTACCAAAAGCGCTGATGGGATGGCCGACCTCTCAACACCCCCTCAGCGCTTCAGGTGGAACGACACGCACGCTCGAGAAGGTCGATGCCAAATGTTCCAATGTATGCATACGTAGAGGTTCGGACCGTGACGCAATGGCAGTAAGTAATCGGCCACTGTAGGCTCGACGGACGACTCACAGTCCCCACGCACTCCGTGTACATCGCACGCAAGTCCAAGGAGATTAGTGACACGTCTCGCAAAGAACGAACTAAGCGAGCAAAGAAGGGGACCTCCTTGTGTCACTGTCTCGCCCGAGAAATCGGGGCGCGAAGCCCCTCGGATCAGAGGCGTCGCATATATTGGGTTCTGCGTTGCTGATTCCTTTCATTGATGGTGGAATGCGCGGTACACACCCAGACTGGGGCTTCGAAGAAAGGGGGGGGGGGAAACAAGGGGGAGGGAGGGAGGGATAGGGTGGATCGTTGTACGCGCACTCCCCTCCCCTCGCTGTGTTGACCAACCAGCACGACGGTGCGACGACACCACGCCACGGCGGTCACAGCGCGCCGTATCCTCGGAGAAGGTACGCGGACATGGGGAGCGCATCCCCCTGATCTGAGTTCAGAAAGCGAGGATGCAAACCACGGAGGAGGGGGAGATGTCCGGATCCGAGATGAACGTCGAGCTCCATCGACCCCCTCCAAGCTCCGTCTGGGCCGTAGCACGACGTTCACTTGCCCCGCGGGGCCAGCGGGGGGGGGGGGGTCTAGACCGTACTTTTGCGCCAAAAAAAAGATTGGGCAGCGCTGATACACGATCTTTCCTGGTGTGGTGCACGACTGACGACCGACTCGGAGCGCACCCGCGGGTCGTCGCTCGCCCGCTTCGAACTTCTTACAAGGGCAGCAACTCGAGCACGCCCCCTCGTTTATTATGTCAAATAACGAGAGCGATCCCTCGAGCGAGGAAGGTAGAGCGGGGTCAGGGGCGGAGGGGGAGGGGAGACGGTGCGAGGCACGAACGAAGCGTCGATGCCGCGATCGTTTTGCGCAACCAGGCGCGGGGCGTTCCCGCCGTCTCGCTGGCCCAATCGCACGCACGACACAATCACCGTGATTTCGTGCTCGGACCGGCGAGGAAACGCGGCCGGGGCTTCTCTGCACGCCCCCGTTAACACCCAATCTCGGAGGTGACTGCGTTCATGAAATCGAGGAAAAAAAAAAAAGGCAATGCAGGCCCGGGAACGTTCATTCCGCCGACTGGGATTCCCTTTGGGGAGGCATGTAGTACGTGACAGGGAACTGTTAGCTTGGGACGCATGCATGCTCTGTCTCTCCCAGTGTCCGCCTCGACCGGGCTGCAAGAATTCGGGGAGTGTGTTTCACGTTGATGAAGATTGGAGTCATCACGGCACTCCTCGTCGGACGGTGCGCGGACGGAAGCCCCGGACGTAAAAGGGCACTATAATACATATCTCGACGACCCGAGTAGAAACTTGATTAAGGCTGGTTCCATGAACGGTCGCATGTCCGTGGCATCCGGTCCGAACATGCCAACGACCAAGAAAAAAAACAAACGAACGAACAAACAATGGACACCGCTTGCACGTCGTTTTGCGAAGCCAAACCAACTTGAATTAGGAAGGAAAACTCGAAAAACAAACACTGGTGGTACGAAAGACGTCTGGGATACACGACACGATTCTAATACTATCTAAATTGATCGTTACATACGCCTGGGGACTTCAGTCTGGGCTTGCCTGAGCCCATCCCTCTGGAGAAGCAAAGCAAATATAGCATGAAAAAATATCACCAAAGCGTTTCGATTCGCAAACGCTGTCCTGACGACGTGCTTTACGAATCATCTATTCATCATTACGAGACCCGCAGGATCCCGAGGGGAAGCAGATTGCCTCGAAAATGGTGCACTTAGGAGTCCCATCCCCACGCAATGGACAGTTCGCCGTCGCTCAGCTCGGCAAATTTGGTAAACAGACCGATGGACATATCTCGAACAAGGATGAGAAACCGGGTCAGAAAACATTCAGCGTTCAGGCATACCTAGATCACTTGCGCCACAACCCTCGCATTCGTCCGCCACCCTAGCGGTCGTTGTCACCCCGTTCCCTGAGATCCAGACCCACTTGAAGAGCAACATGAGAGGTGGGTCGTTACTGAACGTCACAGCATACTTACTCGACCACAAAATTCTTCTGTGCCAAATATCTGGGCTGAAATGGCGACGATGGCATCGTTGTCCTTGTTATAGTAACCACATGCACTCTCGTTGACACCGTCATAAAACCATGTTCCCTGAGTGGCCAATAGTCAGCATCGACGCAGGGTTCAGGAGACCAGCATACCCTCCCATAGAATTGCCGCTTGTCGAGCGATCGGTCCGACGGCAATGGTGCTGCTAGCACCGAAAGGAAGAAAATGCATAACATAGTGAGGACAACGGAAAACTGGCGCATCGCGAGAAAGGAAAGGGGGTGGAGGGGGGGAAAACTGGGGACGAACTGGGGACGCTGCAAGTCTGGCGGGAGGCTGGCAAGCTCACTCCTCCATGGGCTATTTCCAGGAACCTTTTATATCTGGAGACCAGCTTTACCTCACCTCTGATGCGGATAATGGATTGCTGTGCTGAAACGGGAGATCGACCGGAAGGGACCATAACAGGCGAGGGTCGATTGCCTTGGGTGATTCAGCCGAGAAGTCACCCGACGTGGCAGCTTTCCACTTGATTACCGATCCTAGGTGAGAGAGGGATGGTACGTGGCACGGAAATCTCACGGTGACGGAATCACCAAGCATGAGCCTAGGCAGGGCGAACATGAGGAATTCGCGCGGAACACGGTTGCGAACGAACCTGACAGCCGACGGTCCGCTTGTACGCGGGAAGGGGACGACCATCGTGCAGAGAGTAATACCACTGCCTGTTCTTCGTCAGTCATTGTACAAACTCGGTCGGAAGACTCAATAGCCTCCTCCCTTGCAACTAACCGATTAGAACATCGCCGCAGTACTCGCACATACACAGACACGTCTTGCCGACCGATTACCGTTTCCACCACCTTGCACTGTTGCACGCGACGATAAGCTGACTTTCTGCCATGTCGGGGCCAGCCCCAGGATCGTGACGGGGGGGGGTCAGATCGAACCAGAGCATATTTCCGAATCTCGGCCGAAAGCCAGCCATGTCCGACCAGTTTATTGCGCGGAGATATGGTCCAAGTCCAAGTCAAGAGCGGCAATTCGGTCCGCTCGTTTAGACCAGACGACACAACCCTTTCAAAACCACGTTTGTGTCTGTCTGCCCAGGCTCGTGCTCATTTGAAGTGCCAACACACCTCGGGTGCCCTTTGCGCCGGTTTTTTCTCTTCATCAATCATACTATGTCCACCCATCCTCCGTGCAGGGTCAACCTGTACGTGTTCCACCCGAGAATTGCGGGCCTGGGGCTCGTTGAGCGGCGAACTTTGACAGCTGCCGTCCTTACAAGTCAGCCTCCTTCGCTCCGTGCCGTGAACGCATTTTCTTGTTGCTCGCCGCAAGGTAAAAGAACGTAAGTCCCCGCAATATTTCGGTTTACTTCATTGCCCTGTCGACGCGGGAGCTGTTGCGCTAAGGCTGGACCTCGAGGAAGCTGGTATCCCCCCCTTTTTTTTTCGTCGCCGTCGTTAGCCATCCCACAGAAAAACATGAATCTCACGATGCAGCTTTCTCATGCGAGTGCTCGCCACTGCTCGGGAAGGAATCGATGGGACATTCACGCTATTTGAGAATACACCAGGCGGTAGTAGGGCGAGTATGTATGTTGGGAAAATTGAGAGGGAGTGCGGGTTTGAGTAAGGTCGAGAGTGTAGTACTGGTCGGTCGTCTGCACCACACGTGATGGAGAATAAAGGGCGAGTACTACTTGGAGCCTGGACTTGCCGTTGTCATCGTACCAATCACTGGTCACAATAACCCGGAATGCATCAAGCTGAGAGCTTCGGTCAAAGCCTCCCAGTAAATACGTATCTCTCGATCGCGCCAGCCGGAAGTTGATCGCTTTACCAGGACCAAGTGGATCGTGTCGCTGGCCTCTTTGACGCCCACCTTGGGCTAGTCTCGGATGTACGTAGCTTCCTTCGTGGAAGTTTGCTGTGCGATGTCTAGCGCATCTTTGCTCAGATTCACGACATGTATCGCGATCGGGCAGCGCTAGATCGCGAATACGCATCAAAGCTTCAGCTCGTGGTGAAAAAGGCGACTGAAAGGAAAAACAAGGCTGCTGCCGCGCTTGTCGCTGGAGATAGTCCCACGAAACCCTGCCTTGACAGCACCATCCAACAAAAGTGGGATGTCATATTGCCCATATTGCGCGATGTGTTCTCAAAGACGAGCCTGGGTTTAGCACGCTCGTCGATGCCTATGCTCAAATCATTGCGTCCATGTCCAAAGTCGCCCAGGACCATGTTCAGTTGGCTGACACGATCGCAGCGCAAGTCACGGAACCACTCAAAGCGCTGGAACGTCAAAACGAGGGCTTGAAGAGGAAGGTTTGTTGTCGCTGCGCTGTGGCGCTGTGGATGCCACCGAGCTCACGCCTCTTGTAGCAATCACAATTTTACCAGAAATTGCTATCGGAGAGAGAACGCTTTTATCAGGATCGGCTGAAAGTTCGTATTCCCAGGAATTCTTCCCAGAACTCCCTTCCCTAAACGGGTTGATTTGCTTGGGCATGGCATAGAATAAGCAAAAGGGAGGTCTCCGCTAAGTGGCAAGATCTTGACGGTATTGATCCCCTCTCAGTACGACAGTGACTGTACCGAGGTCGACGTATATCGTCAGAAGCAGGTATCGTAGTTCGGAGTGTTTCTTGGTGTTATCGTGTGTAAGACTACTTCCAGGGCCAGGCTCAGCAACAGGATCGCCACGCTGATCGTGCGGCGCGGCAGTATGAACAACACCGAGACGACATGCTTACTAGCAAGAAGTAAGGTTATTCATTCACACTTCAAGATCGCCGTGACGGACGGACCACTTGCAGCGTGTATCTCATTTCCATCGCAGTTGCCAATAAAGTCAAAGATAAATTCTATACTGAAGATCTACCTAATCTCGAGGATGTGCGTGACGTTACCTTAACCTTTCTGCTCGCCGATCCGTAATTTCATACTCTCCCATCCAGAGCTACCGTGAGCAATACGATCTTTGGCTCAGAAAGCTTTCTTAGGGACGATTTCAGAGGAGTTGCAGACCCGGCTTGTGGAGAATTGTACAAAGGTTCTGCTTCATGCGCAGAGGATACAAGTGTCTCATCAAGAAGTGCTCAAGGATCGGCTCGCGTCCGTGACGTCTGCACTCGACGCGATCCAACCTCGCAAAGACCAGGGTCTCTTCATTGCTCTTAACATCAGACAATTTAGTTTACCGAATGACTGGAGCTTTGAACCCTGCACAACTCACTATGATACAGTGGGTCATCACGTCCTGTCGGCTGTGTCAGCGTCATGACATTCTCCCAGGATGAAATCTCTCTCGAGCCTTCCCCAAAGGTGTTTCTCCAAAACAAGCTTGCCCGTTCGCGAACAAAGCTACGGGATATGGAAGCAGCCCTTAGCGCGAAACGTGAGGGGGTGCATTCCGGTGACGCGAGACCTGACTCACACTATCGCAGGCGGTGAGGTAGAAAAGTATACCAATTTGATCACCTCATACGCCGCAGACGACACGCTCGGGAACATCGACGATGCCGTGAATGTATTGGGCTCCATTATTGGCGGTGCATATTTATAGTGAATGCGTTTTCTGCAGGGTTATTTGGACACCCAGCAGCAGGCAGCGTTCTTCGGGACTTCGGAACTCGTCTTCCGCACCGAAGTAGACACCATCACCACAGCACTTGGTGGTCAGCCGAAGTAATGTTTTGAGTGTCCCCCTCTGACGAAGGAATTCATTCTCAGACGACCAAGGCGGTTCCAGCCCGCATGACTTCAAAAGCTCGTCGTTCTCCATCCCGACTACGTGTGGCTACTGCAAGGTATGAACCCACCCAGTCGATTGTAGCCCCCAAAGTGTTTATGGAGCACAGACATCGATCTGGGGATTGGGCAAATTGGGGAAAACGTGCAAGGCGTGTGGATTTTCAGTTCACGCAAAATGCGAACTGAAGGTGAGGGAAGTTGTTCATTAATATTTACCCGTGCGAATACTTGGAAGGTCCCTGCGGACTGTACCCGCGTTCGTGGCGATCATAAGATCGCGGAGTCGTTGGCTAGGACACCGTCGACGACATCCCGAAAGGAAAAGGGGGACGAGCACCATCGGGTGGCCTCTTCCGGGAGACCTAGCTCCTATTCTCCCGCAGCTGTTGACATCGGAGAAACCCCAACGCCATCCTCGTCCTTGCGGGCTGACGCATCACCTGACTATCCATCAGCCCGTGTCGCCTTTGATTTCTCAGCGTCCTCACCTTATGAGCTGAGTGTCTCCGGCAAGTGGATCTTTTTTTGACAAACGTGCACCGTCCCACGAATACATGCGATTCTTGATATGTTTCATAGAAGGAGCGATCGTTCACGTGGTAGAGGAAGATGATGGTTCTGGTTGGGTCAAGGTGACTGACGGTCGCGGTGGAAAAGGCCTCGTTCCAGCATCCTATCTTGAGACCCCCGACGTAAAATCACCCGAGTCCTCTGGGGGCCCTGAGCAGTCACGGGGAGCTGGCCAGTTCGGTAGGGATGCCTCCGCTGTCAGTCTAACGGAGTGACGAGGGTGATTGCATACCAGTGCGAGTGATATATGACTACGAAGCCCAAGGCCCTGACGAGCTTAGTATTAAAGAAGGAGAGGCGATCGAGCTTTCTTCTGGACCAAACGGCGGTCAACACTATGCGGACGGTTGGTGGGAAGGTGAGAAAACTTGGCCTTCATTTTAAACGATGATCGACCGATTACAACCTTAGGGTATTCGTGTGACGGAATGAAAGGAATATTTCCCAGCAACTATGTGCGTCCCTTTCTCTTGCGATGAAAAGAGTTACAAAGTTATTGAGTATGGGTGTGGCAGGTCGAACTAGCTTGATTTCGTTAATGTTTTGTATTTTATGCTTTTCGACGGCACGCTGCCGCCGGTCTGGCCGTGGCCTGTGCGCCAACGTTTATAGCATATGTAAGACACCCTCCACACCCTGATCGTGAAGCAATGATTCTAGGCGGCCGTGCTGCAGGTTTCTTTTCGTAAGTGGCGCAGAAGTGAACGATCGAGCCGACCCTATGGCTCAATAGCTCCTGAGAGGGGGACATCATCGCCGTCGAAGCAATCGGATTACTCCAGGGGACGGGCTTGTCCTTCAGCCGAACAATTGGGTCGTTTAATGTGTCCATTTCACCTCGTCTCGTGTTTTCCAGAGTCGAAAACGGACCGCGTTCTTTTGTCGATCGGATAGTCGGAATGGATCCGACGGACGGGCTTAACTCTGGCCTTTGTCCAAATAGCCTTCCCCTGAGGTGGTTGCGCTGGTAAGTCAATCACCGAGAGCGCCAGGCACAATCTCAAGGAACGATGTCGTACGCTTACGGTGCTATGCGACACGGTATTGGTAGACGCGATGAGAGCCAGAGAGACAAATATAGTGCTCGATCACGAGAAAGGATACGGATACCAGACTTGCTTGGTGAGCTTTCGCCTGGAAGCCTTGCTTCCGCTCTCATGACAAGAGGCGGATTTGTAACGGGGCTGACAAGAGGTCAGGGTCTAGGCCAAACGCTAGTGCGGCATCACACAAGGGTAGGTCCGCACAGCTTACACATCCCTACGAACAATGCAATCCCCTTCTCGAAATGTTAGAGTTACCGCTCGGTGGGAAACGGTTTCCCGTCGTTTTAGCCGTTGTCCCACAACTGAGTTAATTTACCTCTCAATAGCTAAATCCCTGCGCATGCACACCACATTCATGGGCGTGAACAGCGTTCTTCTGTTGACTGCTGTTGACCAGGCTGATAAATATGTATTAATCGGTGGGCTCGTTCCAACGGAAGAATGTCCTACCCCCACAAATAATGCGCAGCGTTTTCGATACGGGTTTTTGTCGCTCTATTTGGTCCCCCTCCCTATCGTATCTTTTCTCGACCCGGAGGTAGGCTACGCGTCTTCGTGGGCGCGCATCTGGTGACTATGTTCCCGTCACCTCGCCACGTCAGGCCATATAACCAAAAGGCTGAAAGCCGTCGACTGCGGTCACCCCACCCCGGTTCCACCTCAATGCAGCCACCCTGGCCAACGATCGCACTGTGGATAACGTCAAAAACATCTTCTCAGTGGACACACCAAAAATTTTACAGTCCGAAGTTGAGTCGAGAAGGTCCCCCCACGCTGCAGCCGCAGGAAGCTGTCAAAAGCGGTCTTTTTTTGTGCCAAGTGACAGCTGCACTTACAACCTGTCGTGTGCCAAACTTTCGGACTTTTCCTTCCCCCCCACCATGTGCTATGTATTTGTCCACAGGTGCGTTTGTGCATGTTCGGCATATTGCCGAGTTCGCCGCTCGGTATATCTGGAGCGGATATCCACCTATGAAGTGATCTGAATGTACTCCGGGAACAAGACCATAGGGGCAGACAAACCGACCGCGGAGATCACTCTCGGGCATTCTGCAGTTCACCCGCAAGTGACAAGGTAAAGTGGATAATGCATCGTTCTTACCAAATATCTCATCACGGACCATTCCAGCGCAGCGAGGGCCAAACTCGGACACCTCGGGTATGAAACGCACCCTCCCCTCTTCGAGTATAAAAGATGGTCCATCTAACGGTGAGCGAAACGTTCAGGCGACCCCGTCTTGTCTGTCACTTACTCGCCACCTTGCGTCGTGTTGCTCGTAGGAGTTTTTTTTTTTCGCGCCGAGCTCGTTCCCTGCATCGGCGTTGCGGGAGTCTGCGCAACGAACATTGTACGACGTCGTCCAGCTCACTCGAGCGAGCCCCGCGTCAGTGCTCTTGCGATGGATGACTGCGACATCGATCCTCGGAAAAAGGACGCTCGCGCGTGAACGGCGCCCCTGCGATGTGTTCGCGGCAAGTGGAGCAAGGGGGACGAGACATGCTGGCCTCCCTCCCTCCGCTGTTCACCGCGCGCATGTTGGAACGGTCGTCGTCTGCGGGGGGGGGGGGGGGTTGAGGCGAGGAATAAGGGGAGCACCCTCTCGGGTCGCGCGACGATCACAATCCGCTAGCGATGTCGTGCTAGCGACCCTGTCGACCGTGGCGCATGCCCGCTCGGGAAATGTCGATCCCTGTGTTGACGTGCCGCGTGTAGGGCCCCAGGTGATCACGCCTGACCTGAAGCACTTGAACGCCCCCCCCCCATCCTCCAGTCCCGTGGACGCACCTCAGGTACCACGCCCTGGTGGGTGGTGTATATAGTCAGTATGAAACGTCGGCCACGAAAGAAGAAAGTCCGCGAGCAACCGACCGACGCGGCGCCGATGCGCACCTCGGCTCTTGGCCGCCGCGTCCTGAGAAGAAGAAGAAGGAGAAAAGGAACAGGGCGACGGGCGACGCCCATCCGTGATGCCCGCCCATCACGAGTCTTACCTCCGTCCCCCCCCCCCCTTCCCTCCGATGCCCACCCGCGCTCACGACCGCCGTGTGGGGCCGTCTGGATACCGCACCTTACAGTTCGGACCGTGGAGTGGCCTAGGGCCTCGCAGCGCGTATCGGCTTGCTTTGTGTGAAGTGGCAAGGGCGTTTCGTGAAGATCCGGGTACTTTGGTGGCGGTGGTCGATGATGGTGCCAGGCCCAGACCCGAGTCTCGACCAAGAGCAGGGAGATGTGACAAGGGATGGCAGACAAAGCATAAAGGACGCGATCGACGAACGCGTGTTGTAGTACGTATTCGCGATAGCGTCTCGTCAGGTCCAAAAACCACACCTTAGGAAGAGAGAGTCTGCTTGATTACAAGGTGAATAAATACGTAGAACACACACAGTCCGAACCAACAGTCAAAAGATAAAATACCGCCTCTCCCTCTCCAACACGCACCGCTCATCGCCCGCCTACGCCAATCGCCGCACGCATGTACGGATTGCTCCCTCCCATGGGCGCATACGTCGTCCCCGACGGCGTCGGCATGGGTACACCGATCCCAATCAGGTTCTGCGTCTGCTGCCCGTTCCCCCCGTTACTCGGCGTCCCATTCTGCGCCTCCCTCGTCACGCTCCTATCATCCCGCTCTGCGATCGTCGCCCCAGCCCGCACGCTGTCCGCGAACCCGTTCGGAACCGAGAACGTCTGCCCGAGTCCGTACAGCTTCCCGTTGTACTCGACGTCGTCCACCTCGTCGCCAAAGTACAACTCGCGCATTTTGAAAAACGTTGAGGCGGTGAGGAGCGAGTCCGAGCCCGCCTGATGGGATGTGCCTATCCGCATGACCTTGAAAAACGGCCCGAGATCAGTCTTTACCGGCTCTGGGGACGCTGAAGAGAGGAAGGGGCAAGACGCACACCAAGGTCATCTGCGACGTCTTGCAATCCTCCTTTGAGCGACTTGCAGGCGCGCATCATGAACTTGATATCGTAGCAGTGGGGAAACCACGTCCGGAGACTCTCGAAAAAGGCGTCCTCCGATGTCGGTAACGACATGGCGGTCAGTAGCTTGACCAGGTAGCCAAAATCATAGCCGCTGTCAGACGAGCAAAAAAAAAAGGGGGGGGGAACCAAATCACGATGAGAAACGCGCTCAATCGATCGCGATCGTGCCAGGATCGCAAAAGAAAGAACGGTGGCAAGGATCACCTCACCTGTGAAACGATATCCACCTGGCTTCCGGGACGAGGACAAGGCCAGAGGTGATGAGCAGCTCTGCGAAATCGTTGGGCAAGATACCCATCTCTTCGTGCCTCTGAAAATCGATGCCCGACTTCTGCAACAGCTCGATCGACTCCGGCGCATACATGTCCTCGCTAGAAGGAAGAAGGGAACATCTCATGACCTGAACGCAAACGACCAAGCAGCGTACATACCCGATGCTAAACTTGAAATTGAACTGCCATGTCGTAACGTCTTGCGGAAAATTGCCTTCTTCGTCGGCGAGGGTGATGCCGATTTGGATGAGCTTTAGGAGATCGACGTTGCACCGCATCGTTTGGTAGTGATAGTCTGACGACGTTTTGAAGGTACCGATAGGTCTTGCAACGACGCCGGGGAACTCGGTGTCCTGTTGTACGTGTCCCTGGATATGACGTGGCCGGGGACAGGAGCTAACACATACCATCGCGACGAACGGATATTGGTCGATCATTTCGCGAATATTCCGCATCTCTGCTTCGAGGTTCAGTGCCCATACTTCCCGTATTCGAGACATGATCAGCTCTCGACAGCCGTTGGGCCGTGCCGCTCGTGTTCACCTTTGAGGTCGTCGTGGTCACCGCTCAGGCTGTAGTAACCCCCAAACCCATCGAGCCGCATCAACAAAGCTCGGATTATGTAAGCCAATGTCTACCTGAGGGAATCCCTCGCTGCGTTGCAAGATAATATCAAGAAAATACAGACAGCCAAGATGTAGCAGACTAAAACCACGACATGTACGTGTTAGATGGGCTCTCCACGTTCGACGCCAGCGCTCCGAAATCAAAGTTGAACGTATGGTTTCCCACTCGCTGCGGCCCAACTCCAGAGCTGGCCGAGTCCGAGAGGGTGAGCCTCACCGACATTAAATCTCCATTCCGTCCGAGTGCTAGGGCCAACATGTCCGACGACAGATCGTGGGCACTGACAGTGTCAGGATGGGTTTCCGGCTCAGAAAAAAGTTTGCTCTGCGGCACGAACGTCGACAGCGCGTGGACCGGGGGAAGAGAACGCCTATCACAGTCTTGGAGACACCGTGTGAGGTCAGGGTGCACGGTAGCAAACGGATTGCTTCCGTCATTCACGGGACCCAACGCAGCTTTCGGCTTGTCCCCCTGATCAACATCCATCGCGCCAACGCTGTCGGCGGATGTTTTCCACTGTATGTACGATTTGCGGGATCTCTCCGCAATCTTCGTTAACAAAGGCTGGCCGAGTCAATAAGCACAAGGCATGCAAACGATTATGAAATGAGCCCACGAGTGCCTGAGCCACTTTGGGGCATTCTTCAGCGACTTTGGCAAACAGCCGATGCACCGTGTCGAGTTCTTGAAGAGCAAACGGCGCTATGCTGAAGGATGGAGTCCTGGACACGATCAGGGATAAGGCAACCTAGCGACGGGGTCTCAGCAAGGTTGATGAGGGGTAACAAATACGTACTGCGCCTGAAAATGCGTTAAACCAAAAGCACATGAATCGCTTGCTCAGTTGTGGTTCCCGTTCCTCAAGCGCTTTCAACGTGGCGATAAGACGGGTTGCGCTTAGATAAGTCGCTATGGCAGATGGTGCGAACTTGTGTTGATAGGAGAATGCGTCGTAGTCGCTCACGGCCTCGGTAAAAAAATTTCTATGCAGCTGGAGGAGAACTGGCGGTCGTCACGGTCGAATCTGCAGTCCCCATGCGCAACATGGAACATTGTAACACACCTATTTCGCGACCGCTGGAGACCAGTACTTGCTGCATGGTGAGTTGTCGGTTGTCGTGGATGCCATCAATGTTAAAAATGTCCAGCGTTGGCGGGATGGTAAAGTCGCGAATGGTTCTGTCGACGTCCAAAATCCTCTGGTATGGCTGTGATTGGGCCGATATCGCTGTGGTTAACACAGGGGTAAGACAATTCAGGAAAAACCCGTGTTTCCATTCGTGGTCTGTTGATTGCGTGAATTGGGTGCGCGGCTCCACGAGGCGATGCTCACATGATTGAGCACCCGGTACGATGTACATCTCAGGGGCTGCATACGATGGACGGCGGCAATCGACGTGATCGAGACATATTGAGGGAGGGCGTCCGAGGGAAAGTGCCTTGGGCGGCGGTCAAGGGGAGGAGCAAAAAAGGATGTGGTACATACCAGACGGGCATCCAAATTGAGGAGCTCCCAAAAGAGCATCCTGCGGCGTTGCGACTCTTCTGGAATAACCTTCCATCGGTTTCCATCACGATCTGGAGAAGACGGCGGTGAGCGGACTGGGATGTTACGATGATAGGGACACGCACGGAGACCGAGCTGAGGGAGAGGAAAGGATCAGCGATGGGAAGAAACGGATTTGGCAGAGAGGGCTCACGCTTTGTGCCAATTTGACAGCGAGTCCCATGATGCTCCAGGCATAAGCTACCGCCTGACTTTTGTCTGAGAAAATGAGAAGATACCAAACCATGTAGAACTGAATGGCTGTGAATGAGAGTGGACGAATCGGGTAGGAATGACGTACGAGGGTTTGGATGAGGTCGAGGTTTGGTTCGTCCATGAGATTCATTTCGCAGAGGGATGCTCTGGCGAGACGATGGTATACTTCGGCGCGGGGCGGCTCGTTTTTTTGGTTTAGATCGACGAGGAGACCTATTGACATCATGATGAAAAGGAGGGATAATCGTCTGAAGCAGAGGTCTTGTACGGAAGTTGTATAAACGTGGTGGACCAAGTTTGGTAGCCAAGTTTCGCTTGGGTCAAGGTTGTACCTGGTGGGAGGGATGAAGAAGAGGGGGGGAAAAAAAAAGAAAAAAGAAAAGCTTACTGCCATAGGGCGTTAAGACGTGCTTGTTTGCAGAGATATTCTGCCTCTTGGCGAGAGGGAAGCATGCTGTATATGCGTTCGCGCATGGGATTGTTGGGGAGCCATGGGTAGGGAAATGTTTGGCTAAGTTTTTCAATTTCTGGGGACAATCTGGACAAGTCGACGAGCTCGACGGACGAGCTCCTGTCCTGGAGGGGACAAGTGAGAGGGGTGCACTCGATGCGAGGGGGGGGAGAAGTACCTCTGAGGGACGGTGGTCGACGTCTGGAGGGGGGAGGTGGGACGAGGAAGGGACGGGTTCCTCGGGCAAGTGCAGACGGGAAGTAGCACCTGCCTGATGGCTGTATAGTTCAAGCGAGTTCTTTATGCGGAGGAGATCCTGGGTGAGGAGAGGGTGTGAGTCAGTAGCGCACTTTGACTGGAGCGTGCGGAGGGCGTCTTCGAGCTGGCGTATGCGGTCGCTCATCTGTATTATTTTCGCGTGAAGCTGCTCTGTATTTGCAAGGATGAACCTGGCGGGGGATGAATGGGGTAGCGAGAGGGGCGTGTGTACGGACCTGCTGCCCTTTCCGGATGTGAGTGCGCCTGTTGGGTGTATGTGGGGAAGTGGAGTGTGGTGTGAGTGTGCACGGACCATCTGGACATATTTCTGCGCAGCCGCGCTTTGAGCACGACTGACAGGGGAACACACGATCGCACTGCAAGGGGTGAATACGGGCAGCAGAGGGACGGAGCGGGCAGATGACCTTGAGTTTGAGCCTTGTAGGGGGTTGGCTAGTGAAAGTGAAGCAGAGCGATATACACACACCTACGACATTCAGCACAAGAGAGAGGCTGTTTCTTGGACCGTCGCTCGTCCTGTCGCTGTCGTTTGTGGGCGTGCATCGGAGAGTGCGTCAACTCCGACAACAACGGACATGTTCTCTATAACGATTATGTAATCATTAACATCTCCGAACATCTCGGTCATTCTCCCCGATCGAGCATACGCCGAGTCGCCGTCGCCGACTCCGCCAGACAGTGCTCCAGCCGTGCACCGTCCCCGCGCACGGACGTGATCGTCCACCGCACATAGTCGTCCCCGATAGAGTACGACAGTCCATACCCGTCGGGCACGACTGCACACACAGTTAGACCCGGCCTGACACCGCCCGAGACACGCACCTTCGCCGTACCCCCACCCGTCCAGAAACGGCGACGACAACTGCGACGTGGACAACTCCCAGTGGCTGCTCCTCGAATACGCACCGTCCGTGTACATCCCCGGCGTCCCTTCACCCTCCCGCAGCATCCGCTTCAGCCCAAACAGGTGCCGATCAACGCCCTCCCCATCACTCGCCCATGCAGCATACTCCAGGTGTCGTGCAACCGCACGTCGGAACAGCACAGCCCGTTCCCCATCCTGTCCTCGCGTTCAGCATCACACCTTCTCCCGCAGCCACACTCACCGTCACATCTGGATCGAGCATCGCCTCCGCCCACGCCTTGCTCTCGTTGCTCGCACTCCGTATCACCTCCGTCCGTCCCTGCTGGTATTTGCGCGTCTGGCAGCTCTCGTACGTCACCCCCGGCCGTCCAAACAGCTTGTGGAACGCGAGCTGCTTCACAAGCTGCACCCACGCGTCAGGTGACACCTTGAACCGCTTCATCAGCTCCTTTCCATACCCTTCGTAGTGCAGCACCTGTCATCCCTCAGTCTCATCCCGCACCTGTTCGAACCCATGACCTACCTGCATCTCGTGCCGCGCCACCAGCGCGTCAAAGTGCGCGCATGCCTCGTCGACATACGCCAAACACCGCCCATTCAACTCGAACCGGAGCTCCCTCGGCCCATCGAGGTTCACCCCCGTCGACTCCGTCCGTCCCGGCCCAAGATCAACTTTGTTCGCAGCAAGCGACGCCAACATAAACTCGTTCAACCGCAACGTTGGCGTCCCGTCCATACACGAGTGTTCGCCAAGAAATCCAGACCTTCCATTATCGAACACGAGCACTGCAATCCGTAATTAGCTATACGCCTTATGCCCCGAAATGAAGTCATACGTTGATGCTTGTCGTAAAACCTATTTCGCCCATCTCCGACCCAACACGCCCACGAGATTTCCTCACGCGTGACGGGTTTGGTATCGTCCAGACACACGACGATCGCAGCGGACTCGATCCGTGCCAACGACTTACCGTTTACCGGCGAGGCCGCCAACACCGCCGCGCGTGCCTGAATGACGCTCCTTGAGTGTACCCTCGACCAGACAGTCTGTGATGACCCACGTCCGTCCACACGTCACGGTTTTCGCTCGTCAGCGCCCCAAAAGGAACGCCCCTGTCGTTCCCAGCCAGCGCCATCACGCGCTCGATCTGACTATCTCAGCGTCAGCCTGGTATACCCCCGCAAACTCCACCTCCACGCACACTTCGAGCTCAGCCGCGCTCAGTTCCCTGCCCTCGGGCGTCGCAAGTAGCACCTCAAAGAACCTGTTCTTGCGCACAAACACGACATGATCGTACGTCTGTGGATCGAACTTGGCCGCCGTGTCCATCGGCTTGACCGGGTACCGACACGCATGGAACCTATGACACGACGACGGGACAACCCCCCGTCAGCGAACCCGCCCGAGCACGAAGAGACGAGGACGAGCGCACTGACAGCCACTTGTACGAGTCCATGCACAGCGGTGCGCCGCGGACCTTCTCAGGCTCGAGCCGTTTCCTGTCACGCCAGATCGATCACATACCAAGCGCAGAAAACGGTTACGTACGACTCTGTCAACGCCCGGAACGGGAGCATCGCCTTGATGAGACTCGCCGCGCGCGCTGCAGGAGTCCGTCTGCGCGGGTCGTCGAGGTGGACGTAAAAGTAGCTCACGAAGACGACGACGGGGTCGCGGTAGGCCATGTATGCGACCTCGTTCCACCAGTCTGCGAGCCAGTTTTTGATGGCGGGGTCGGCGGCGCGGGCTTCGAGGCGGCGTTGGAGCTCGGCTGCGAGCGGGGAGGCGAGGAAGGCGTGCGCGCTCGCCTGTGTGGTGGCGTATTCGGCGTCGGATAGGTGGGGCTTGACGGACTCGAGATATTTGGAGATCGTCGAAGCGAGTGGGGGTATGGGGAGGTGGGGGAGAGAAGCTTGGAAGCGGAGCATAGGTCCCGCAGAGGGATCCTCAACATAGCCCTCTGGGACAGACCTGCGCGCGGCAGAGGACTGGATGGGGCGGTTCTTGACCATCTGACATACGAACTAGATCCATGTCAACCAAGTCAAGTTCCGTACAGAGATAAGGACTACCTGGGACCGAGAGAGACGTCTGAACATACCAGCATTGGATGATTGTTTTTTTAGGTCGCTCATGTGATACGTCTGAGCACAGCCGCCACAGTCAATGGGCCAGGCACAATTACAGTTGCGCGTTATGACATCGCGCGCCCGGTTCGCAGCACCCATTCTCCTTTTCTTCGTTTCCACCACCAGCAGTGCCAGCTGGACACAAATCTGGTCAAGCCATGCAATGACCAGGCGACCTGGGTGGCAGGCACAAGTCCGTCATCGAAAGGCTCGTAGTATCAAGGCGTAACCAAGCAGACTTCTTCGGGCACTTGTAAGCAGCAGGGACGGCATCCTGCCACGTACGCCTCTCGCAAGATATCACGTTAGGACAAATAAATTGCACCGCCAAAGCAGATTAACGGGGAGCATTACCCTCTTTGTCCAGGAGTTCACACTGTGGGCCCTCTCAGGTCACTCCATCACCAGTACGGCCATGTCCCTATTGGCGCATCTCGAAGCGGTGCGTGATGTCCAGTATCAATTGGGTTTGTTTCGTCCCCTCCGTCGTGTTCCACGCTATGTTGACAGTGTCTCGAAGTGGCCACACTTGCTTTCTTGGTCTGGGATTTTCTCTTGACGCTCGGAGACGAGGTGGAGTATATATGGTGGTAAAGTCATCCCAGTCGCAACCTACGCACGGCCCTGATGAGACTATCGTTTTGCAGGATGCGACACCGCACGTTCAAATGGTTCTACTTTTACTTTCGTTACTTCCTGCTCGCCGCGCAAATGTACGGTCTGACCGACCAGAGTCTACCGAGGCGACTGATATCATCCTAGATATCACCTAGTTGCCTCGCCGAGCTTGTCATCCGGTCGCACGTCGGACTTCTTGTGCACCATATGGCGCCGATATGTAATAATCATTTCGTTTGTCTCAGTTTCCATAATCAACTTCGTATTGGCCACCAGAGGTAAGTCAATTCAGGAATTACACGGTGCCAGCTCTCCAAGCTTTATTTTAGTTTTCGCTCTCTTCAATCGAAGCCGCAAAGTGGGCATTTTCCTTTGTGGCCTGATCCTCTCGAACGCAGTGGTTGTAGTAATACACACCGCCAATATTCACTCGAAGAGGTATCTCGGAGCTTGCGTTCTCTTCAGTCCGCAGGACAACCTTGCAAGGGTTCACGCGTAAGCTTTTCAACTACTGTCGTAGTGCGCGTGCATATAACCAGACGTTGGCGCGATACGCCATACACAGAAGCTGTATTTTGGTCATTCAGACCACCATCATAGGCATGATCACTTTCAAGCATTCCGTGGGGATCAGACCGGGCTGGGGCCGGACGCCACTAATGTCGTTCCTCCTCAAAGATGCCACAAGTAGTTATGTTCCCATATTTCGTGAGTCTTGCGTTGTTAAACGTATAGTGGAACATGAGCATGACTGCGCACATCAGTATTGTGTGCCGGCTGTCTGACCATCTTCGGGTTCAACTATCGGCGAGCTGTCGCTATATTCTAGTACGTTTCTTGTTCAGAACCAGTGACCGGACTGACACGTCGATTCAAGTTGGTCGATATCGCTGCAATCGGTTATCGTGAGTGAACGCTAATTCATCAGCGAAATGGTACGGAGACCTTGAACTCGACATAGGGCTGCCGGCTCATTTTAAACATGGAGCACTTTGCAAGAGGGTATAATCCGAACGAAGAGACCGAGTTCACGACCCATATCACCCTGTGAAGGAATACGCGGAAGGGATACCTAAGATGCATGCACGGCTCTCGACGCCCTTCGAACACACATGTACTCTCCGGGGAACTCACAGTATGACGCACAGCAAAGGGACAGGAGCACCCTGTTGCCTCACGGAGCGCTACCACAGATGCTCGCCATGGCTCTCAAGCAAAGCTCATCTGCGGAGTCTGAGGAGCGGAATGGGGGCCCTCCGGCTTGTTTGTATGTCCTCATAGAGTATTATATGCTCCACATAGGACAAAAATGATTCAAGAAAAGCTAAGCTGCCACCTCATAAGTCCTTCGTTCTGCGTCGCTCCTGGGATGGACGAACCGTTGTCCACCATGGCCAAACGCTGCCTCGGCGGAGTTCTACTTGGGGTAATCCCTGCAGCGATTTCATCCGCCCTTAAGCGGTACCAAAGTGACCGGGCAGCCGGTACGCGCCAGAGAAAAAGGAAACCACAAAGGAAACCCCCAAAAGGTCACCCACTTTGTCCATCGGTCGCTCGGGGAGTACCAGTATGTGCTGCACCCCACGTCCCCGCCTTGTTACCTTGCGTGCAACCGACTCCAGAAGGGTCCGAATTATTTGGGGGGAGGGATGACGTCTCGCATGAGGAAGGGGCGTAAGCAGCCCCCCCCCCCTCCCTGTCGGGCGATTGTCGTAAGCTTCGCTTGCTTGGTCTGGTTTGCGTGCGGATCTCGCCAGGCACCCCTGAATCAGGTTTCTTGTTCCCCTCATCCCCCCTGCACCTCCAGTAGCGCACCAGCGGAACATCACGTCCTCGAGCAGGGACTCCAAGCTTGCCCGTTGTGAGTGCATGTGTCGAACCACTCCAGGGGGTGGTTGCCGCTCTGGGGAGCCTGTAGATATGCGCCAGTCCTGGTGAAACATCGATGTTATCTGATTGAGGCCCATATGTGGCCAATCAACAACTCGGAGTTGGCTTGTCGCAGCGTGGCGCTCGAACAGGGAGCTACTCAATCACAACGATTCCCTCCCGATCGGTGTGCGCGTCTCTCTGCAGCGGCTGCGAACCGCGAGAAGCTTACGGTGGTATATTGGATCGGTCGTAGGAAAAAGATACTAAACCACAGGGCAGAGATTGTCTACCACCTCCGAAATCAGCTTGCGCACCTCCTTCTTCGTAATTCCGCTCTCCCCACATCCCCCTTTTTCCAGTTTCTCTTTCAATGTCGCATGCGCGCCCAACGCTTCTAGCAACGATGTTGCCTGTGCTGTATACGGCGACAGCCGCAGCAGCAGACCAAGGCACGCCACTAACCGGTGTACTGGACAGAGTCCCACCATCAGTTCATACAACGACCCCAGACAACGGCGCACGCATGCTCACTTGTCTCCTCATTGCTCTCCTCCCGCTCGACGGCACCCAAAACGGCCACCACGATCTCGGACTCCCATTCTTCGTTCTCCTCTGCGCCCCTGCTGTCGTCCCGCGCCTTGACCTTGTCGACCCTCAGCCGCTGGAGGTACGCAGCGACGTTGAAGCCCAGACTGGCCGCAGCCGTCCGCACGCTCGTGTCGTCGTGCAATAACGCATCAACGAGCACCTTGGTCACACCTTCTCGCGCGAACAGAATCATCTCCCGCGACAGGACCCGGTTCGAGAACACGTTGGCGAGCATACGCAGCATAGTCAGCAAATAGTTGCGCGGCACGTCCGAAGCTTGCAGGGCCTTGTCCATGAAGCGTTGTAGCGGGCCGTCTTGCACCTTTTTCGTCGCAGTCCATGCTGCAAATGAGGCGTTCAGGAGCGCGATGCGCCAAATGTCCACCATCGGGAAGATCTCGTGCAGCTGGAGGTTTGCAGTGAGGGCCAACGTCAGCGCAGGCCAATGCTCAAAACTCGTGGTCTTTGGCTGTTGGGCAGCGGACGCCGCTGTCGATGCCTTGAGGAAAGGGAGGACCGTCTTTAACAGCGTCTGTTTTACTTGTGCTTGTGTGACTGCCCCGGTCCACGACGTCACACCATCAATGAATCCCGCCAACTTGGTGAACATGGTATCCAAGTTGGGTACCTGCGTGAAAAGGATCGGTTCGAGCGAAATGGCTTCGACGGCTGGCAACGAAAGTAGCATGTGCGGGTGCGCTATCGGAACACTGTTAGCGACACCAACGACGAAATGCCGCGAGAGACGACCACTGACGGGGAAACGCCTCGTAAATCAATAGATCCACTTGCGTCTTTAGTTCTGGCGCATTGACTCCCTTGAGCTCATAAGTCTGCCACCCGATCACAATTAGCCATCAGCATCCACGTCAATCTATCGCGCATCGTCATCTCACCTTTCTTCCGTCCAAGAAAAAGAGGAATGTAGGCGTTACCGAGACTTGGTATTCGCTCGCCAGGGTGCCGCCCAACCCAACGCCCAAATCGATCTTGGCGAACCCCACCCCGTTCGCTTTGCTCTTGCTCTTGGCAATCTCCTCAAACACAGGCTCGATCAGCCGACAGGGTGCACAGGAGGCGCTCGTGAAAAAGGCAGTGACGGCACGGTGAGAGCTCAGCAGCTCGCGGAACAAGGCGGGGTTCGTGGTGATGTGCGTGGGCGCTGCGAGGGGGGCGTCGGGCGCTGGCAGCGTCGACGGAGGTAGGGCGGCCGCTGGCGCTGGCGCCAGTGCTGGTACAGACGGAGGTACAAGTATGGCAGGGGGCGTGGAGAGAGCACCACCAAACATTGGACCGCCTGCCGTGGCCTGTGCAGCGGCGGGCTGGAAGATGTTCCCCGCAAGCGCTGGATTGGGGAATGCCATGCTTGGCGTCGGGCGAGTGGGGGCCATCCCGTTCGCGGGACCACCTGGAAAAATTCCGCTGATGGCGGGGCGGAGAGCCGCGCCAAAGGGGGTGGAAAGGAAATCGCTAGGTAACGCTGAGAGCTTATCGGTGCTAGCCGTAGACGAACATAAGTGAGGCCTCACATGTGATATAGGAAGGGATACTAGCCCCCGTCAGGAATCCAATGCAGTCGGTAGTGAACGTGTTGCAGTTAAAATCTGCGTATCAACGCGCTTAGCCTTGGCATGTGCTCCAAAAAGATCACTCACTCAGTAAGTGATACTTGTCAGCAGTGTACTGACGGCGCTTCTCTGCGAGGTAGTCGTTGAAGGTGTCTTCGTCTATACCAGTCTCTCCCATATCGACGATCCGGAGAGGTGATCCGTGCTGTACATCGAGCGGTCAGCGTCTGCCGCACAGCAACTCTGCGTGGCCTATGCCACGGACCCACATGGGATTTTCCAGGCTGCGTGATGCTTATACCTTGTCCGTAAAATACTTCCTTGCCAAAGACAACGACGGACGTATGCCTACGGTTAGACGTGCACAGTCAGCACTGAGCTATGACGAGCAGGCTGCAAGACTGACCATACGCCATCTATCTGGCGGCCAGTAATCTGTAGGGAGAGTTGTCTGGCCAAACCGTTGCTGAGATCATAAACATAGAGCTTGACTTCGGTGGCCATGAAGGTTATGAGCGAGATGGACGTCGAAAGCAAAGTTGCGTGTGCACAGGAGCATGGCAGTGTGGTGCCGCTGTCGACACGCAAGCGGTGTGCAAGGTCTGAATCTTTCGGAAGTGTCCGAGATAAGATAAGACTAGCACACAGAAACGCTCTAAAGTTTCGCTCTCGACTTCGCCTTCATCTCCAGCGCGCGGTCCCGCAGTACACGACGAAGAAGCTTTCCACTCGGATTCTTCGGTATCGCATCCACAAATTCGACACCACCCGCGAGATGCTTATACGCTGCCTTGTTGTCTGCCACAAACTACCGTCCCAGTCCCAATCAACATCACCGTCCAGTGTGAGCTCGACTCCAGTACGAACCTTGACGATCGCAGCCTTAACTCTCTTTGCTTCATTCGGGTGTTCTGCTATGTGCTTCGCGACGTGAGCATGGAGAACGACAAATGCCATGGGCACTTCGCCACTGTAGTCGTCTGGAACCCCAACGACACAGGCATCCGCAACTTCTGGGATGTTCAGCAAACATCCTTCAAGCTCAGCAGGTGCCACTTGGAACCCCTTGACCTTCATAATTTCCTACCACCGCATCAACATCGGGTTGAGCATGGAACGACGGCACTGACCTTGAGGCGATCCATGATGAACAGTTCCTTCTCCTGGTTGATAGTGACTTCGTCGCCTGTGCGGAGCCACCTGTCACACGTCAGCGTTACGAGTCCAACAGGTTATCAATAAAAGTCAATACCCATCCATAAAACTTTCCCTCGTCCTGGGTACCGTTAAGATCTCATGACCCCTTGGGAAAAAAATACAAGCGAACTCACGCCTCCTCGTTGTTCCAGTAGCCAAGAGCTTGCGAAGGTATCTTTACCTGGAGCTCGCCAGGCTCATTGAATCCCGCAAAAGTACCATCCGCTTTCACGACACGAGCGACGACACCCGGCAGGAGTCTTCCAGCACCCCCCGGAACTCCAATCTTCGAGTCCGTAGAAAACATGGAGATCGAGGCGGACGTTTCGGTCATGCCTACAATCGGGCCTGGTCAGCAACACGAATATCACAAGCAGCGAAAGCGATGCCTACCATAGCCTTGGCCAATTTGAGCATTGGGGAGGACTGCGGCAATCTGGTTCATGAGATCTGCGGATAGAGGCGCCGCACCACAAATCATGTACCGGATACCGGAAAGATCATAACCTTTCACTGCCGGATGCTGGCATCGATGAATTACTGTCCACGGTGACATTCACCAGAACCTACCTTGCAAAGCAGCACTATCTGAGGAGGCACAAGCCTACAATAAAGTCAGTTAACTGAGCCAGGACGAGTAAACAGAGAACACTACATCAAGAGTGTTATCTTGTGCCGAGAAATACTCTGCAAAAAGTCCGTGAAGTTGAACTTGGGGACCACTACCAATGTGACCTTGGAGATATTGTCATCACGTTATTTCGGTAGGAAAGGGAGGGATCGTACGCCGCAGAATATCAAAAAATGCAACTGGAACCGTACGTGAGCCGGATGAAACATTGAGCATGAAACGGTCAGGACTTACAGAAACCACGAGACCATAAATATCTTGGATCGTGGAACGTCAGAGTGGATCTAGAACGCACATTAAAACCACCCACGGTATAGTGGCAGTACTGAACAAGCCTCTCAGTGCCAAGTAAGACGCACGAGCTCATTTGACTTACTTCCAGCAGCTACATCCCCTGGGCGATACCTCCGATCCTCCCATGCACAGTCATCCCTATTAATCTTGTTGTGAAGGGCCATCTGAATGACGTTGACGATGGGGGCATAGTGCGAGATCGCTACCGCCTGGAAGTCTGTGAGTCGACGGGACGTCTGAGACGACCGGAATGGGCCCTCACCTTGGGCTTGCCGGTCGTACCGCTGGAAAAGTTGAGAAAGGCAACTTTTGACTTGGCTTCGCCAGGCTTGAGCTTACGCTCGATGAAACACCGGTCCGTCCTCAAACCCTCTTGCACGAGTGACTCCGTGGAAGGATGGATGTTTCCAGGGACCTCGTCGAACACCACGACGCGTGTGTCCGGTATACCTGCTCGACGGGCGGCGGCCACTGCTGTGCGCACGGATACCGGGTGGGCAAAGATGAGGGCGGCACATGTGGTTTGAAGTTGGTGCAGCAGTTCTTCGACAGTATATCCCGGGTTTGCACCACTGTGTCGCGTTCATCATCGCGCGTGTAAATACTTGGATTCAAGTACAAAAAATGAGACGCGACTGACGATACAATGCCGCCGAGTCTGTGAGTCGCCCAAATTGCAGGTGGGTAGTCTGAAAGAAACAAAAGATATGCCACAAGTCCTCTGGTCTACTGGAGGAACATGGACGTACCGACATGGTTCGGACTGAATATCACCACTGGGGGAAAAGATGAGCGAATTGGGAACGGGAGAGGGACAGAGACGTACCGACGTCACTTTCCTCTGCGTCGCGTACCGCATGAGATTTCAAAAAGCGAAAACAAGTGCACCTGCCACTCACTAATCCCGAAGCGCGCATGAAGAGCATTTGCGAGTCCAAACGTCCGTATACGTAACTGGTGTGGCTATCAAAAAGGACAGACGGCGTGGGGAGGTTCCGCGCACCTCCTCGAGGTCGATAGGTCTCGCGGTGGCATCTTCGATCAACCATGGGACACCAGTTTTACGAGCCGGACGCAAGGGATGGTGCTCATCCAGGAAAAACTGCGGAATTGTCAGGTCGTCGGGAACGAAACGGTCAACGGAGCCGCCAGAGACTTCGGGCATGATGGGGGAAAGTTTGGTGAGAGGAGGAAAGAGGTACCAAATCCGAAACAACACCAAAGGGGAAGGGAGTCTGGTTCAAAACTAGTTCACGTACACATCGCTACGGGGTGACAAGGGTGCCATCGGACGGTTCTTACTTCCACATCTTCTCGGGGATAATCCTACTCGGGAATCAATGACTTCGAGCCCCTCGCTGATGCACCAGCCGTTACCGGCGCTGCTGTCGGGTGCCAGAATGACGAAACCTGAAGTGAGGCAGATGGCCAGAAAAAAATCATGCAGAGGCTATACCTCTCGGCTACGAACATGTCGTTCCTGACCTTCGTAGCGTCACCCGCTGAAATTAAAATTTCAAGCCCCGGAATGGGTAGACCTCGGCGATTCCCGAGCGGGGCTGACTTCAGCGACTCTGCCCGCGGACCAGGACAGCACCGAGTGGACTCAGTTCCTCGGGTACTCCCATGGGCGCAGGGGTGACCCGATTGAAGAATACACCAAACTAACAGCTTCCGTCAGGGAAGTAGTCAGACAGGCCGTTAGCCCCACTTGCCAATGATCTCGGGACATGATTTCCTTACAGGTCTGCCTCAAGGTACCGAGCTTATCACTGCCGGAAAAGATCCGCCTTGGTGTGCGCTTGAGTTTCCGATACTTGCCGATGCGGGCACGCACCATCCGCTTTCCGCTGTCCTGTACTCGCCACCAGCAATCTGGTTTGCCCTCCTCGCACCTTCCATCCCATCACCACGACCTCCACCTGGACCTATAGCTTGCCAAGCTCATCGCTTCGTTGTGGACATCTTCACGAGTACCACTCATGGATCTTCGGGTTCAGCGAGCTGCCCAAGAGCAAGGGCGAGGCAAATGGGGCATGATCCACCATGATTGATTTCAGCATCGGGTCGGACTGCGTGTTGGTCGAGTTTGTCGTAAATGAGCGACGATGTGCACTAGATGGGAAGGACAGACTCGCGAGTGTTACCTCCTCCGAGTGCCCTTGAAGTGAACCACCACTTTGTTGGCCTGCACGACCTGTACGACGACGCGATGAACGAGTGACGATCGTTAGTGTCGGCACCTGTGTGCGTGACATCCATCGTTGACGAGGATCGTGCACGACTAGCACGAATGTTGAACATTTGCTCACTGTTGAAGTTACGAGGGAGCGATAATCACAGTCGAATGGTTCAAACAGACAAGATAGGGGGCGACGACAAAGAGGCACCTATTATTTCTCCTAACGTCGTCTACACGCCCAAATTAGGGTTTTGCAAACCTGACGTTTGACGGAAGGAGGTGCATTAAACTCATTGTGCACCTTGACGTGGTATGCTTTGAACCTTTCTTACACCGTTTGCAGCAGGTGGAGTAAGTGTATGTGTGATATTGTAGCTTAGATGCCGGCAAGACATCCACAACCAATCCAGCGGACGCGCAGCTGACAAATATCTGACGCATGCGGTTGGACGTCGGGGGAACATCTTGACAGTGGCCCTAGATTATAATCATAAAATACGTTCGCCAAGGATCAAGGGGAGGCCTGCTGGATGTTATCCACCCATCCAGTGCCCACCTGAGATACTGACAGTCTTGTCGATGCAATCGGGGAACTGTCAATTGTGGTTCTGTTGCTACTAGTACATCAGCTACGTAGCAATTCAGGGTTTCCAGTCAAGTTACTGTAGCCAGCTACGAATGAACGGGAAAATATATTGTAACAGATGGTAAATAAAAGGTACATGCGAAGCTAATAATTCGTGTCCTTACAAGACACTATTGTAAGTGCTTTGAGAGTGGCGGTACTAGACTCGTAAAGAAAACCTAATAGAACGAACAACGCGCCGTGACGTACTGCCCACTCACCCGGACCATGGGCGTAATATTGTCGTTGTTGCCGTGGTGGTGACACCCTGGGACTGGCAGCGTTGTGGTTATGTTCGTGATGGCTAGGATTGGCCACTCCATCATGGTGGCATCGTTATCGTCGTCGTCGCAGCGCTGTGGTGGTGATGCCATGGGACTGGCGGCATCGTGGTCATGGTCATGATGACTGGGGTTGGCTATTCCATCGCGGTGGTATCGTCACCGTTGTCACAGTGCTGTGGCATTGGCCACAGGTGCGTGTGACATTGTCGTTGTTGCAGTGGTGGTGACACCCTAGGATTGGTGGCGTCGTCGCGACATCACTGTCGCGCTGGTGCTGGTGATGGACGTTCGTAGTGACCATGAACTCTGCTCGGAGTCGATGGCGCGTGCATCAGTACTAGTGGGGGCGTGTCGTGTCAACGGCATTGTGAGAGGAGAGACAAGTCACCTACCGGCTTGCCCTGAACTCAAGCAAATAAGTGCCAACACGACAACTATCTTTGTTGATCGTTGATTTTCTTACACTCCGCCTTTATTCTCCCACCGTGACTGCCAATGAACGAGCGAGTCGCTAGGCCACCACCCCACAGCGACGACAACAACGTCATGGTCGTGCCATTAGCCAGGATACCGTGACTGGGACAACGATAATAACGACGCCACGACAACTTTGTTTACCCCAGCCCGGCAAGGCCACCACTGCCATGGGATCGGTGACAACGCACCTACGGTCAATCCCATGACAGCATGGCGATGCAGCCTTAATGGCGCGACGATGCCGCCAACTCCAGTATATCACCATGGTGGTGTGATCAACGGCGCGATGCCACTACCACCACGAGGGCGACGAGGATGACACAGTGTCAACGTTGTGACGGCAACGCCAACCCCAGGGTACCCGACGTGTCAATGGTGTCAACGGCGCGATATCCCCACCGGCACCAGCGCCACCGCAGGAACAACGATGACGCAGTGTCAATGTTATGGCAACAGTACCAGTCCCAGGACACCTGGTGATGTCGACGATGACACTAACCCTGGCGATAATGACAGCAATGCACTAGTGGCGCCAGTGGTGCGATGCCGCCACTACTGTCACCACCACCATCGCTGTGGGGATGGTAACAATAACGTGGTGTTAATGTGATGACAGAACTAATCCCAGGGCACCTGGCAATGGCGACGACAGCACCAATCCTGGGACACCTCTGGTGATGATGGGCACCGCGCTGACAGTGACGTGCCAATAGTGCGACACCGCTGCCACTACCACCACGGTGACGATGGCATTGCATTAACGATGTGGTAGCGGAGCTAATCCCGGGACACTGGCAGTGGGGCACCTCTACGGTGATGGTGGTGGTGGGCGTGCTGTGGCATCAATGGTGCAATGTCACTATCGCTGCGAGGACAGAGGGTGATGATGTGGTGTCAATTCATTGTCTATAGTCTGTCATGTGGTCTGAAATCGATCTACTTTATGCCCTATGCCTTTGCTATCTGTGCTATGAGTTGCTATAAGTTGCTTTGGTGTGCTACAATGAATGTAGTACTACAATCAAGCGCTGAAGCGCTGATATCTGATGGACGTCTGAATATTCGACCGCACAGGTACAGGCAGGCTGACATCACCGGCATGCTTGCACCGGGCCTGACCAACACAGCAGTCAGTCAATACAATAATGTTTAAATACTTGATGTGGGCTACAGGAAGGCTGGGATTAGTTGGGTGCTTGCACTGGACCCAACTAACACAGCAGCATTTCTATAACTACTCCACAATACAAGATATAGTTAAGGAATATATAGCATGAAGACAAGGGTATGTCTAAGCCTGGACGTCAAGTGCACCTTTACTAATACGCCCAACAGTCGAAGGACGGAAAATGACAGTTATACCTTCCCCCAACATCAGGCTGACATAAAGCGACTTCAACGTCCACAAGACGTTAGGAGTGTAGCCTATATACTGTAGCTATTGCCAATTCGTGTATGCATGTGATGTTTTCTGTGACTAACCACGATATATCGGACAGTGAGGCTTGCTCAGATATGTCCGATCACATTGTTATCTTTCCAACACTCACTACTACTGAACGCTACCTTGCAGCCGTGCAATTGTGCTTGCCAATCTGCAGCTCGGATGCCACCACCTTCAAACCAAGTCGTCAGTACTTGAACGTCAGGTTCGATTCAGCCCATTCTTTCCGTGGCCCACCAAAACCCAAGTAAAGACACGCTTGCACCACTGCATCCAATTCGCTGTCTTGGCCACGGAGAAGACATGTCACAGCTGTCATGGTTATTCGGATGGCTACTCGGAAGCCGACCTTAAGCGCTACTCTGGTTGTAGAAAAGTCTACTACTGTTCGACAGCTTGCCAGAAGGACGTCTGGGTTTATCATATATCCGATTGCAACCCCCGCCGACCGGTCAACACCGCCGACTATCTTGTGCTGGCAGTCCACCAGAACCTGCTTCCCAAGCATCCTCAGACCCGTGAGGACTACAGGTTCAATCGTGCAACTACGCACGAGGAAAAAGCGAATCTGCTGGGCTTGTATATCGGTATGTCTGCGCCCTCGTTCGTGCGATCTTTCCGTGACGTACATCATACAGGCCTCATCAATTATATGAACGTTTCACCCAAGACCGTTCATAGCTGGCGCATTCGCGGCGTGTTGGTGGACGAAATATAAGCAGCATTCGACAAGCTCCCAATAGGATCAAGGGGAGGCTACTTTCCCTGGTTCCTGCGCAATGAACACATCGTCGCGCGGGCGGGTCAGCCTCTGCCACAGAAAACGCTGCACGATTTCAACCACGCCACGCTCGTGCGCGCGTGGAGACAACGACAGAGATTCGCCAGAGCAGATCAAAGCTGCTATCGCGCGCAAACCGGGAGAAAAACAAAAGCGCCACTTCCTGTACTCCCTTCTGTTATCTGGGTGGCACCCATCCCCGTCGCTCGACATCTGGATCGACTTTGGATTTGCGGCGTGCGGGTCGCGGGAAGAGGAGATGGAGCTAGCGGCTCAATACCTGCGGCTGATCAACGCGTGCACGTTCAAAGAGTTTTGTGACGCGTACTGCGGGGGTCACATGTTTGGACTCAACCGTTCCAAAGGACTGCAGGTGAAGGACGATAGATACATCCAGGACCTCGTTCGAGAAGAAGGCCAGTATGGTACCTCAAGCAAGCCATTGCGCAGGACTCCACTGGGGAAGTGTAAAATGGCATGCGTAATTCAGTTGAAGTGGACTATGGTTTCATGCATTGCAAGAACGACTCCGAGAGGAAACAGCTCAAGCGGGTGTACAAGGCGTTCTTCGACAGTCATGATGCAGATCCGTTGGCACTCCACAAAGCCGCGATTCAAGGGGACATACACACCTACCTCTCAAAGGTTGTGCAGGATCTTCGAGACCAAAAGTTTAGACGCCTCATGAAAAATCCGTACCCACTCCCAGACCTGTAATGAGTGAGCTCGTCTTCACCTCGGCGTTTGCCTTTTGTTACAAATTATGCAGAGCATGACCGTCACCTCACTCGCTGCAGGGTTGATTGATTGTATGTTGTGCGACAGCAGTGTCCCTATGCTGGCATATAACGTCCTACGTGTCATTTGAGTGTTACCCGACGGTCGTTCGACGCCCAGAGAATATTTCCGAGCCTGGGAAATCAAGAACAGGTTTAATCCGATGAGCAGTGGGGCCAAAGCAATCGAAGACATCAATGAAATGAAGCACCCAAAATTTCAAAGTTTCACAGCTGCCTGCACCCTGAGGCTGTGGGCCCTATCCCTCAGCACGTGTCTCAGTAACTTCCCGCTCGGGTTCTTCGGAATAATAATATCCACAAACTCGACCCCACCAGCCAACCTCTTGTATCCGATCCTGTTGTCCGCAACATGCTAGTCGAGAATTCGCCATGTCAGCTGTGGCGAACATTGGAAATGAAAATCAACTGACCTTGATAATTCACTGCTTCACCGCTTCTGCCGCAGCAGGGTTATTGTCTATCCGACTCACGACATCGGATTGCAAAACGACAAACGCAAGGGGAAGTTCGCCACTATATTCGTCGGGCACCCCTATGACACAGGTGTCTGCAACGTCCGGATGATCGAAAATACAACCTTCCAATTCCGCTGGCGCCACTTGGAATCCTCGCACTTTAAGCATTTCCTGACGAATACTCTGAGAGACGACCCGGTAGCGTCACGTCCGATTTCACCTTGAGCCGATCGAGAACAAAAATTTCACCCTTTCGGTTCATCTTGACCTCGCCGCCATCTAACGAGCCATCAGCCGTTTGGAGGCTCAAGACATGGTTCCTTTACCCGTTCACAAAGGTCTCCTTCGTGCTGCAGGAAGGGACATCAGGGTCATGACTACAACTTGAGGGAAACCGCCCACGTACGCTTCTGGATTCCCGACATACTCTAGTGCTCGCGATGGGGTTCGCACCACTAGCTCTCCAGGCTCGTCGAATTCCGCAAGCGTCCCATCTGGCCTCTCCACTCTGGCCGTGATTCCAGGTAGAAGCTGACCGGCACTACCACTCAGATCGCACCTGTTCTCGAGGGACCACGTGGTGATGACAGTACAAGATTCCGTGGTCCCTGGAGAGCGCGAATGAGTGGGAGAGGGTGATATCCTCAATGTAGGAACGAACCATAGCTCTGTCCAATGGCCGCATTTGGGAATATCTCGACCAATCGCTCCATTAACTCTCGAGAGAGGGGAGCTGCCACGCAGGTCAAATACTGAACATGACTGAGTTCGTAATCTTTGACAGCCGGGTGCTTTCTCTCGTGTCAATTTTAAGAGGTGTGCGCGGGAAGCCGGACACCCACTTTACAAAATAGTACGACCTGAGGAAGGACAACCCTAAACTCGGAGGTTAGAGACATGGGCCCACTATGAAACAGGATGAGACTCGCATGAGGTGTGTGATGCGGTGTCTGACGATGCTTTTCAGGAAATCAAGCATGTTGAACTTCGGAATGAGGACGATAGGCATCTATTCCGATGTCATCCTTCACGGAATCTCGAGAAACCATGTCATACGAACTCCGCAGAAGAAACTCAAGTGGGTCTAGCAATGACACAGGTCAGCAATTGTTTTTTTTTTCCACGGAAATAGTAAAACAGGGACTCCTACATTGAAGACTAAGCCATATATGTCTGCCCAGCTAATTCATCACCAAGCGGGCCAGTGGTACAGAGCATCACGTACGATATAGTGGAAGAACTGTACAAAAAAATTGTCACTGCGCTGCAGGATTCGTCGAATGAGATCCTCACCAGCACAGCAAATATCACCTTGCTTGAATCGTTTGTCCTCCCAATCGGGATCATTTACTCGATGAGTAGCCAGCTGGATGATGCTGGCGATTGGTGCATAGTGCGGTATCGCAACAGCCTTGACGTACGAGGGACTAGGTAAGAAAACGTGACAACCACATCTCCGAACTCAGACCTTGGGTCTGCCCGTCGTCCCGCTAGAGAAATTCAGAAACACCTGTTTTTTCCTTCCTTCCCCGGGCTGTAGCGTGCGTTCCTGGAATGTAGATGTATTGGCTAGACCATCGTCGATCATGTCCTGAACGGTGGTTTGTGTACCATACGAAGTCCCATCCACGTTGAACATAATGATATGATGTGCGGGTAGATTGGACGATCTAGTGGCAGAAAGTGCGACAGACCATGCCTCGGGGTGAACGATGATAACAGAAGCCCTGGTCGCCTCTATCTGATACGCAAGTTCGTCGGGAGTGGAGAGCGGATTTGCGCCACTGCCTCCCTCAGCTACCGCGAGTAGAATGACAGCATGACGCTTACCTCATAATGGCTCCCAATCTGTGGGCCGCCCACACGGCAACAAGGTAGTCTGTCGAGATGTCAGAGACGACGCTCGAGGTGCAGCGACGGGAAATGATGTACCGACGTGATTTGGACTGAAAATCAACACTTGAATGGACCTCAGTGTGCTTGTTGATTGGGAGCGATTCAGAATGCACACTGACCAACATCATCTTCCTCTGGGATGACAGGTCAGCGCCGATGCACTGATTGAGGATGATGTACATACTAATACCAAAATTCAGCCTCAATCCGTTTGCTAGACCGGAGACTCGTGCGTGTATCTGAGTGATAGATTGAGAGGTTGATGACAATGCTGAAGAACAGCTGAGGTCTTGCCTCTTCGTAACCCAGTGTCCGTCCTGTGTGGTCCTCGATGAACCCGGGTATACCGGGTCTGCGGATCGGCCTGGAGGGATGTTGGGAATCTAGGATGAACTGTGGGAGAGTCAAGTTGTCTGGGATGAAAGGGTGTCTCTCTGAGGGAGAGTTGAGTTCGGCCATTTACCGGCCGCTCAACTTCGTATGAGAAGGAGGGGGAAGGGTCGCATCGTACCCGACTTGACATAAATATGAGCGCCGTTTAGGTGCCCTCATGGTAGCGTAGCATGCTCGGTTATTTAGGTAAAATGTGGGGAAGGGGAGTCAGTGAAGAGGTTCAGGTTCTTTGAAGTTCTTGAACCTCTCTACACTTTGCTTGGGTCAGCCCACATTGCTAAACCACACTTAAATAACCAGAACCACCGTTTTCTTTTTCGCGCAACTCATGAACGGACTCACCACCCAACGTGCAGTGCCCCGTAGGTTACAGGAATAAGTTATGCGACATGGATGAGTGCTCAAACTCACAGGTTGCAGCACTAAAACCGAGACACAGTCTCTGAGCCCCTTATGCCTGGGCGCTTCTGACCATAGAGAGCTGGTCCCAGCCCTCCAGCGGACCACTCCACAACCCGTGAGTTCCACCAGTGAACAACATATTCCTTCTCTCTGTCCCCAACATTGTCCATGATCTCTCCATACAGTGCCTCCACGAGTTCCTTACCCGTTCCATCGGAGGCCATACCGTCAATGATCTCCTTCACTGCTGACAATGCTTGTGGAAGCACCGTCAAAGGAAGAGAGGGCAAACTCGATATCAGAGCTAAATGCATTCGGTGCCGTCGATCCGTGTCGTGTGCCAATTCTCTACACGTTGCGAGGATCGAACTAATACACAACCACGCGAGTGCAGGATCCCGGGTTAGCGACGCGCTCTTGACAAGGACTGCGAATGCAAGGCGTAATTGGGTGACATTTAACCTCCCATCGGAAGAGCTCTGTGGGACCGTTAGATTGATCCAGAGCTACGCCTGAAAGGCAGCACTCACCTCGATAAGACACTGAAGATAGAACGGGACCATCCTCTCGGTGAACGCAGAGTCTAGCAGGAGTGGATCGTCCAAACGCCCCGATGCGACCCGCTTCGAGCGTGACGAAAGGATGGCTAGCACAACGCTGTGAGCAGACTCGAATTCCCCTCGGTGTGTATAGTCGGACAGATGCCTGGAGAATAGTCAATAACAACCACCCGCAGACTCCAAGCACTCCACATACGGAGAACAAAACGGTATGACGACCGTCTGAATCGTCGTCGTCGTTAGAACTGGTACAAGTTGTTCGATCACACTCAAAGCGAACGACTTCTTGGCCCGTTCCATCGCGTGCGTCGGTACCCAACCCCTGGACCACATGTCACCACATAATCCTCTGACAAATTGCTCGCTCTCATCTCCATTGTTCGCAAGAACATCGAGGGCGAGATAGAAGGCCCGCTTGAGCTCTCCAAAGGCTCCGTGTCCTGCACCACCGAATTTCTCGATCACGAAAGCCAAATGAGAAAACGTTCCCAGCGCGACGAGCCCTAGCGACGCAGACGAGTCGCTAAATGCGGGCGTGGTGTAGACCGACGATGAAAGGCCTGCTTCGGTTATCATGATTATACAAAACAACAACGTCTTGAGGATCGTCCAAATCGACGTGACGAGTGGACGAGTCTCGGGTGCTACGTGGACGTGAGAGTTGGCACTCGATGGTAATCAATCCATACCTATCGACTCTTCAGTTGCTTCAGCTAGGCTACTGTTCAGCCATCCAGCCTCGACGTTCCTTGCTATAATCTCGAGTGCTCGAAATGTCTCGTGGACCAGGGCAAGGGCAAATTTCGGATGATAATCAATATATATTGAGATGCTCCTGGAACAAAGTTTCGAGAGAGTGCCCATGTAAACCATCGCATGAGAGGATGCTATTGCATCAATTTCCTCATAGACAGGCGCTCCAGGCTGGCAGGCATGGATTAAAAGTCACTCGTTCATCCCATCAGGCTCACCTTGATAGATATACTGAATCTGGGGTTGTATTCCAGGTACGAGGGAAATGCGGATACGAAGGCTCCGTGCGCAAACGCCTGCGTTATAGCTCCGACCACTAGACTCAGCATTTTCTGATGTAAATTAGTAAGAGAGTAGGCATTCAACATGGTGACACACACCTGCAAGGGCAGTGCAACGATTTTTTCTGGTGGAACGACCAGCATTGCCGGGGACGAGACGATAAGAGGGAGTGGAAGGGAATCCTCTGCACATATTCTGAGCGTGAAACCCACTCAAACGGTTATCATCGCACCTCCCACCGTGGTGGGCTGGAATTGATCGCCCCAGGAGTCGGGGGAAGTGAACAATTCAATAACGTCTGCGAACGCGAGAATCAATTCGTCTTCTACATTGGACATTACATCGGATTGTCTTGCAGGTAGTCCTGGGAGGATGTCCCCGAGCCCCAAAAGGAGTCCGCTGCAGCAAGCGAGACGCGTGACTGCATGGCCCCCCTCGAATCCCCTGAGGAGGGAAGTCGACCAGTTCGCTAACCGTGCATTCAGACTCTGTGAGAACAAGCCGCTGGGCTCGCACTTCAATAGTTGGAGTTTTGCGTGGACAGCGTGCCGGAACGAAGTACTGAGCGCGTTGAGTTTGGGGAGCGAGAACGGGCGAAAGAGCGGACTGCTGACGATTGCTGCAGCAAGTGGGGTCGGTGAGGGTGTGAGCTGGGAGAGATGATGGATAATGAGGCCCTGGAGCGTTGGCGGCGGCGGCGAGGTGGAGGATGGTCTGTGCAGATGGCCCAGTAGCGCAGTGTAGGACATGGCCAGGGACACAACAAACAAAGCGCGTCAAATATATAAATAAATATTGGGACGCGACCGTGTCTTGTCCCGCATCGTCCACCATGTCGCAGCAACAGCTCTCAGCAGGTATTTGTATGCGCCTCTCCGAGGCCACCCCGGAAGAGATCGACGGGATCGGGTCTGGGTACACTGTCCAGCTGCTTTCCATTAGAAAGGTGAACCAGGCGACGAGCGCGGTCGCAGCCATCGACAGGTACCGGATTGTCATGTCGGATGGTGTCCACTACGTTCAAGCCATGCTTGCGACACCTCTCAATGACTTGGTTTCGCGCGGAGATATTGTCAAGAACACTATCGTCGTGATTAACAGTCTCACTTGTAATTATTTGCAGGACAAGAAGTCTGAGGTTTTTATTATCCTGCTCTGATCGTTACGCTCATATGTCTCTAGACTCATCATCATCCTTGATCTTCAAGTTGTTTCCAGAGACGAAGAAAAGATCGGCGAACCTGCTGTAGTCCCGTCCTCATCCGCCGCTCTTACCAACACCATTCCTGGGACGCTTGAAGAATCGGCGAGTATGACTTCCCAGTCCATGGTCTCCTCCGGCAGACCAACCGTGGCTCGCTCCGCCGCTATTGCTAGGCAGGGTAGATCTGTATACCCGATCGAGGGCCTCAGCCCCTATCAGAATAACTGGACCGTCAAAGCTCGCGTCACTCAGAAAACTGAGGTCAAAACTTGGTCGAATCAACGCGGGGAAGGAAAGCTCTTCAGTGTGACTCTAATGGATGAGACCGGGGAAATCCGTGCGACTGCCTTCAACGCGGCCGTAGACGAGCTATTCGACAAGTTTGAGGAAGGCAAGGTCTACTACATTTCAAAGGGTCGAGTCAACCTCGCCAAGAAGAAGTTCTCCAACGTTCAGAACGACTACGAGATACATTTTGAGAAGAACACAGAGGTCGAAGAGGTTGGTCGCCCAATCAGTGGCGGGGTTTCGTTAACTCACTGACGGTAGTGTGTCGACACAACCAATTTACCGACGATCAAATACAACTTTATCCCACTGTCCTCCCTGGAGGACCTCCAGAAAGACGCGACTTGTGGTAAGTTTACCCGGTGGGAAGCTCGTCTAGGTAACTAAACGGCAGCAGATGTGATTGGTATCGTTAAAGAAGTTGGACCTCTCGGAGAGGTTATCTCCAAGGCGACGAATAAATCGGTGAGTGCTGTCCCGTGGATGGAGCTATTAGTCCGACATCGTTTTCAGGTGGCGAAACGTGACCTCACGATTGTTGATAAATCGCTCTACTCCGTCAGAATGACGATCTGGGGAAGACAAGCAGAGTCGTTCGCAGCTGACGATCTTCCTGTAGTTGCATTCAAAGGTGTTAAGGTCGGAGATTTTGGAGGTATGCCTGCATCTATTCCTGGTACGCTCACTTCATCCCAAGCCCAGGACGAAACCTTTCAACGCTGTCTTCGAGTTATATGACGATTTCTCCTGACATTGAGGAAGCTCATATCCTCCGTGGGTGGTACGACGGCATCGGAGCCGAGAAATCATTCCAGTCACATTCGAATGCGATGCCGACTGGTGGATCATCATTCGGCGGCTTCAACCGCAATGAAATCCGTCACTTAAGCGATGTCAAAGAATCACAGCTCGGCATGTCGGATAAAGCAGATTTCTTCTCTGTTCGTGCTACGGTGGTGCACATCAAGGGCGAAACTATTGCGTACCCCGCATGTCCTACACAAAACTGCAACAAGAAAGTTACTGACATTGGTAGCGGTTGGCGGTGTGAAAAGTGTGAAAAGACGTATGAGCGCCCGGAATACCGGTGTGTTATTCACTGCTATTTTACGCACGCGCTCAGACTCCATCTTGTTTGGACTAGATATGTGATGTCTATGGCGGTGGCCGATTGGTCCGGGCAAGTGTGGTTGCAGGGATTCAATGACGCCGGTCTCGCGGTGTTTGAGAAAACAGCAGATGAGGTCATGCATATGAAGGTGGGTCTCGAACACTTTTTTGCACGGTCGGCCAATCAGTTCGTGTCAAGGAAAATCAAGAGCCCGAGTACAACGCTCTTATGGTGCAGTCGGCGGGGAAGACTTTCAACTTCAACTGCCGTGCCAAACAAGATACTTATAACGTAGGTAAAATAAATCTTCGACCATAGGATGACTTTTCATCTTGTGCACAGGATCAAACGCGTGTGAGATATGGCATCTCGAAAATAAGTCCTGTGGACTACTATGAAGAGGCCAGACACCTTCGTGACCTGATCAAAGAGTCAAGCTGGGCGCAATAAATCTGGATACCGTTAGTAGGCCTGATTGCCATCTTCTGTATTCCACTCATGCTTGTACAATACCCTGAAAAGCGTGACTGGGTGTGCTGTGCTTCCTCGACGTAAAATGCATCTATGTGTTGTCGGACTATCAATCTGTAGTACGAGTCCGTAAGGATTGTAGTACGTGAGTAGGGGGCTATGTCTGGTGTACCGTAGGTGCTTACCTCCAGTCGACGCAGACGGGCGCGTGTGCTAGTGGACGTTACTATCCAAATATGGTAACCTAGTGTATGTATGGAGATTATCCACCAAGTGTTTGCCAGCTAATGGAATGATATCCAACACTATGTGGATTATGTAGGAGCTCAACAATGTTTGTGAATCAGGACATTGTCAGGTCACAATTACAGTAAAGATTGTACCACACAAACTAAGGATCAATGAAACAGTAGGACCATGACTTAGAACTACATTGCAGTGGTGCCAGGATAGTCGAGTGTCTTTGGCATCTCTAGGATCTGGTTATCAGGCATTCCATACCAAATCAGCCAGTCAAGACAAGCAATGAAATGCTAGGATTTGCCTTCTATCTACAAGTGACTAGAGTTCAATTTCTGTATTATATCACCTGCCTGTCAAACAGGCTTTTTGGTACTGGAGATGCTTGTTGAAAGAGCATGTCACATGACTGTGGTACTCAACCTCCATTTTAGTATTATTACATAAGGACATTACTATAGTATATAACTTCAGACTCTGCTCTGAGTTTGAATAATACTCTTGACCTCCAACCACTATTATTGCATCTAAGCTCACTACCCAACTCCCATACAATGTGAGTACCCAGTAGCTAGTATGAAACCTGTGGTTCTCTACAATGCTATGAAGTGAAACATTACACACACCTTGTGTATAGATAGAGTATCTGTTAAGATTGAATGGACAGACTCCTGTACAACTCTGGAACTCCAGAGTTGAGGTGAACGGGGTGTTGGCTTCACCTTATGTGGTGCACCCTTGCAATGGAATCGTGCCCCGGGATTTCAGGTGGAGGGTCGGAGGTCGGAGGTTGGAGGACTGGAGGTCAGAGGGCTGGAGGTCAGAAGGTCAGAGGTCAGAGGGTTGGAGGTCAAAGAGAGGACGTCAAGCCCTCAGAAGGGGTCACGGGGAGAGAATCAGGAGTTGGTCATCAATGTTGATATTCGAACTGAGGTCTACAGGCAGTAAACTACAGAGTTTATATACAGAGGGAAAACCGGATGACTAAGTCCGGAGTCGGAATGAAGTATGTACCAGAAGTGTCAAGTGTTGACTCTACTGAGTCGGAGCCTTAGGATCATGCTCCGAGTAAGCAATGACATCAGAGTAGTTCTAGTACTGAAGGATGAAGCACATGTAGTTCGAAAGAATGGGAACGGAGGCAAATGAGAAATGGAAGTCATAGGAATTTACTAATGTCAGTCTGGGCAAAGTGAACAAGAGAGAAAAGTGGAAAAGAGTTCGGAGTTACGCCGGAGTATGTCTGGAGTGTCTGGAATTGGGCTTTGAGGCCCGGATATAACAGTATCCCCCTCTTAGGCCTGAACCCTTGAAGGCCCTTGAGGTTTACGTGGTACTGTTGAATGACAGAGTTGAAGAAAACGGAGTGGAGATGGCGGACGAAGGCGCAAAGGAGGAAGACGAGGAAGACGACATTGGAACGGCAGAGGTGACAGAGTTGGCATTGGATGATGGTGGAGGTGGAGGTGTTGGTGACGGGGGAGAGGGAAGCTGGAAAAGCGGAGTTGGCGTGGATGACGGCAGTGGATGGAGAAGGGGAAGAGGACGAAGAGGATGAGGATGAGGAAGTGTAATAGATACTTTTGCAAATGTTAACAAATTTGACAGGTCAAGCAGAGTGAGGTCCGGGCTTCTCTGGGTACCGGAGATGGAAGTCCGCGACAAGCTCCGAAGCGTAACCTAGTTCAGTTGCAAGTAACCATGAAGTTTCTTCATTTGTCCCTTCATATCCGAACCACCGCACTAAATAAAGGAGTTTGCAGTTCTGTCGCCTATGATCTATCTTTGAGTCAAGGATTTCTGATATCTCATATTCCGGTTCGCCATCAACCTCAACCGGGGGCAGAGATGTCTGCATGTGATTCGGAATGGTATTAGGGGTTGTGGGTTCTAGTTGAGAAACATGGAAGACTGGATATACGGACTTCATGTTCTCTAGAAGCCGGAAGGTGAATGAAATAGCACCAGCTTGAGCTATGATTTCATAAGGATCTAGATTTTTCTCGGAGAGCTTCTTAGAGGGGCGTGTGGAGTGGAAATATTTTGCCTTGATGAAAACCTGACTATTGACTTCAAAGTCTAGTGCTGGAGTTTGCTTGGCGTCTGTGGGTCCTTGATATCATTGCTGGGCTAGGGCTATTTCTTCACGGAGGAGGCTATGGAGGGAATCAAGGTTGACGGAGTATTCTTGGGCTTAGGCGGAGGTGAGGTCATGTTCAGGATGGACAGAGATGTTCGGATGATAACCTTTATTGGCGAAGAATGGGGAGACACCGGTGGTTGTGTTCGGAGCATTGTTGTAGGTGAACTCCATGAGGGGCAGGAGCTCAGACCAGTTGTCTTGCTGGTAGTTGCAATAAATCCAAAGGTACTATTCCAGGGTCTGGTTCATTCACTCTGTTTGTCCATCACCCTCCAGGTGGTAACCGGAGGTGAAGTGGAGTTGGATATCTAATGCTTTCCCAAGTGAGTGGAAGAAGTGGGAGATGAACTCCAAGCCTCAATCAGAGGTGATGTGTGAGGGAACTCTGTGCTTGGAGAATACGTGGAGCAGGAATAGTTTTGCTAACTCCGGAGATGTCACCTTGTTGTCGGTCGGAATGAAGATGCACTGTTTGGACAATCTGTCCATGACTACAAGGATAGCGGTATGTCCAGAGGACAGAGGGAGTTGTTCAATGAAGTCCATGGAGATCGAATTCCATGGCTTCTCCGGAATGGGGAGTTGTTTCAGGAGCCCATAGGGCTTGTGTCTGGGGACCTTAGCGTGGGTGCAGGCTGTACACGAGGAAACATAGTCTTTGACGAAGGTCCGGATACCTGGCCAGGTATATTCACGACGGATGAGTTCTAAGGTCCAGTTTTGTCTGAAGTGTCCAGAGAGCGGATGGTCATGTTTGTACTGGAGGACTCGGAGACGGAGGTCATCTACATCCAGGACATAGATGTGATTATCTAGACGGAGGAAGCCTTCGGAGTCTACAGTCCAGCGGGAGTCAGAGAATTCGGAGTCAGACATGTGGACGGATGCTAAGGGATCAGAGGGGAGCGCGGACAGGATGTTTCTGTGAAGGGACTCGATGTCAAACAGTGTACTGGCCCGGAGGACCAGAGTCACTAAAATCGTTGCCCTGAGGGACAACGCAAGCTGTTCTTGGGTGAATATGGAATGGAAGTTCTGGGGGTTTACGAGTACATAGTCCCTATCCCCCTCTTTGGGATAGACGTCCCAGCGTCTAGTGAGGGAGTTGAGTTTTGCACCTAGGCATCCAGGACGGAAGCGGATGACCATATTGAACTATGAGAGGAACTTTGACCACCGGGCTTGATGCCGGGTCAGAAGTTTGGTGATTGTGAAGTATTCCAAGTTCTTGTGGTCTGTGACTATGTCAATTGAAGTTCCGGAGTCTTCAAGGTAGTGTCGCCAAGTCCGGAAGGACTTGTGGATGGCAAGCAATTCCTTGTCATGGGTGTTATAGTTGAGTTTGGGAGTGGAGAGAGTACAGAAGTAGAAAGCTACAGGGCGAATTTCATCGTCTGGATATTGGATGGAAAGAATGCTGGCGATGGCATAGTCAGAGGTGTCTGTCTTGACGATCAAAGGGGAGTTGGGGATCCAATGGGATAAGATAGGGGTGGAGGTGAAAGCGTCCTTGAGGCGCTGGAAAGTGGAGTGACAGGCATC
>JBBPKC010000052.1:6866-63487 GCA_038089055.1 Tylopilus aff. balloui | reverse complement strand
CCGGAACAGGAAAAACATCCACGATTCTTGCGTTGGCGCGACAGCTATTCGGGTATGCAGTCCCTTGGCTCTCTCCAGTGGCATATGTCTATTCGACTTCTCGTTGCTATCCAGCCCTGACAACTTCCGAGAACGCGTACTAGAGCTGAACGCATCGGACGAGCGAGGCATTTCCATCGT
The DNA here is from genome assembly GCA_038089055.1 of Tylopilus aff. balloui. NCBI lineage: Eukaryota > Fungi > Basidiomycota > Agaricomycetes > Boletales > Boletaceae > Tylopilus > Tylopilus aff. balloui. Next base: position 63,307 of record JBBPKC010000052.1, on the reverse strand, counting down.
CAGGGAGAAAATAAAGGCATTCGCCCGACAAACCCCTAGAGCGCAAAAGGTCGCCTCGGATGGCAACTCATATCCGTGTCCGCCCTACAAGATTATCATTCTTGACGAAGCCGATTCAATGACTCAAGACGCTCAGGGTGCTTTGCGACGTATCATGGAGACGTATGCGCGAATAACCCGCTTTTGTCTCGTTTGTAACTACGTTACACGGTCAGTGCTGCGCCCAGCTATGTTCGCGGCTTATCTGAGACCACGCCATTTAGCATCATTGAACCCCTAGCCTCACGCTGTTCAAAGTTTCGATTTACTCCCCTAGACGCGTCATCAACGTCGTCTCGACTCATGCACATTGCTACTGCAGAACATATTGATATCACTCCCGAGGTCATAGCCAGTCTTATAGACACTTCCAATGGTGACCTGCGCCGGTCAATAACATATCTACAATCAGCTTCTCGTCTATCTGCATCCACGATCCCGCCGATACCGATCACTCCACGAGACATCGAGGAAATAGCCGGAGTGGTTCCAAACGCAGTTGTGAACGACTTTGCACGGACTCTCGGGTTCGACATCAAGGACGATATGCAAATGAGCGATGTCCCCACAGATTCCAAGAGAGCAAGTTTCGATACTATCCAGAGAAAAGTTGGATCTATGATGCGGGAAGGCTATTCCGCTTCGCAGTTACTGACGCAGGTTAGTAGAATAGCGTGTCATCATCTACTTACTCACGAACACATCAGTTGCACGACATGATCATTGTCCATCAGTCCTTACCTGCCCGACAGAAGGCTAGGTGTGTAACAGCGATCGCCGAAGCTGACAAAGCTCTCTGTGATGGCGCCGATGAAGAACTCTGGACGCTCGAAGTTGCCTTGCAAATTCATAAGGCTTTGATATCATAATTAAGTAAGTTGCCCATTGTCTACTTGCTGGCTCATTCGGTTCCCTCGTCTGCAGCACGTAGTGACAAGAAACTGAATTGATTCAGATGTAATGCACGCACGAACAAATGGGTCAGATAGACACAAGACGGCAATCGAGCAGATTGCTCTACTTTGCGTACATACCCCAAATCCTCACCGAATACCAGCGGTTGCCTTTTGCAGAGCTCGCTTAATGCTAAGCTGTGCCTTCCGGAGCTCATCAGCTGTCGAATCCTCGATCTCCAGCTTCTCAAGTGCACGAGCAAGTTCAGCCTCTACCTGCTGCTTGGCTCCACGTTTAAGTTTCATACCAATCTCCGGCGAGGTAATGGTACCCTCGACCTGGTGAATGTACGCCTCGAGGTCAGATTTCGCTTCGTGACGTGAAGAAAATTCCCTGTCCGCTTGCTTGTACTGCTCAGCGTCCTTGATCATCTGATCAATCTCGGCAGCAGACAAACGACCGACAGAGTTGGTGATGCCTAGAAAAGGCTCAGTGTACGACATTTGGATTATATTACCGTGAACATACTGATGGATGCTTTGCGACCGGATGCACGATCCTGAGCCGACACCTTCAGGAGACCGTTTGCATCAACCTCGAATGTGGTCACTAGCTCAGCTTGACCACGAGGCATAGGAGGAATACCAGTGAGCTCGAATTCGCCGAGCAAGCGGTTGTCACGGCATTGGGTACGTTCACCCTCGTAGCTGAAGAAATATCAGTATTCAAGATTCATAAATGCGACGGTACCGAGGCTTACACTGGGAAAGTGACAGTAGTTTGGTTGTCCTCAACAGTGGTGAATGTTCTCGACTTGTTGGTGGGGATGGGGGTATTCCGAGGAACGACAACTCCGAAAACGTCACCTTGCATAGCGACACCGAGGGACAAAGGAGCGACGTCCAGCAAAAGGAGATCAGCAGTTTTATCAGAAGTCTGACCAGTGAGGACGGCGGCCTGCACAGCAGCACCATAAGCCACAGCCTCGTCAGGGTTGATCGACTTGTTCAACTGACGACCACCAAAATACTCGGAGACGAGCGACTGAATTTTTGGAATGCGGGTTGAACCGCCGACAAGAACAATGTCGTCAACCTTTTCGCGAGAAATTTTAGCATCTTTGAGGACTTTCTCAACAGGTTCAAGGGTCGACTTGAATAGGGCAGCGTTAATTTCCTCAAAGCGAGCACGAGTTATACTTGCAGAGAAGTCTTCTCCCTTTTAAATCGTAATGAGGGGGAAGGGACATGGCGCGAGTGGTCGCAACAAACCTGATACAGGGAGTCTACCTCGACAGTTGTTTGAGTGACGCTTGATAGAGTGCGCTTGGCACGCTCGCAAGCACTTCTCAGGCGTCGGAGGGCACGAGGATCCTCAGAAATATCGTGCTTGGTCTTGCGCTTGAACTCGTTCTTGAAGTGTTCCAAGAGTGCATTGTCGAAGTCTTCACCACCCAAGTGAGTATCACCAGCCGTGGCCTTGACAGCGAAAACGCCACCGCTGATGTTGAGCAAAGAGACATCAAAGGTTCCACCACCAAGGTCGAAAATCAACACGTTCTTCTCCGCTTTTGATTGTCGATCAAGACCATAAGCGATAGCCGCTGCAGTAGGCTCGTTGATGATGCGTAGGACATCGAGCCCAGCAATAGCACCCGCATCCTTGGTAGCCAACCGCTGAGAATCGTTGAAGTAGGCGGGCACACTGTAGAGGTAGGGTCGTAACCGCACCCCCCAAGGCGTAATTGACTCACGTGACAACAGCCTTTTTCACTGTCTTGCCAAGCTTGGCCTCTGAGATCTCCTTCATTTTGGTTAGGACCATCGACGAAATCTCTTGAGGCGTAAAGGTCTTGTCTTCCCCTAGGTAATTCACTTTGATTAGAGGAGATCCCTCTTTCTCCACAACCTCGAATGGCCAGTGGGTCATGTCCTAGAAGTTAATGGTTATGTAATTACCACGAAACGCAGCGAACGCGATTACCTTCTTGACGTCAGGATCGCTGGGGAGATAACTGAGAGGCCGTCCAACATCTCAATCTGTAACTCACTCGTAACGGCGGCCGATCAAACGCTTGGCGTCGAAGACCGTGTTGCGAGGGTTCATAGCAGCCTGATTCTTGGCGGCATCGCCGATGAGACGTTCCTCGGATGAAAAGGCGACGTATGACGGAGTGGTCCTATTACCCTCTGTGACCAGAAATTGGTACCATTGCAAGCAGATAGAGCTGGATGCTCACGATCGTTGGCAATAATTTCGACGCGATCATTCTGCCAGACACCTACGCAGCTAAAGACATATGAGTGCTAGTGCGATCGTCAAGGGGATGACACGTACGAGTAGGTTGTTCCGAGATCGATGCCTACAGCGCCGTCAAAAGCGTCGTCTTCCATTTTTTGGGTTTGGGGTTTTGCTTTTGGAGGGGAAGATGGTCGGGGTGGAGAGCAGGGAGAGCTTGCACAGAAAAAAATCGATAGCGCTGAGGTAAGCTCATCTGGTCGAAATTTTGCACTGCCACTGGTCCCCTCCTCTTCCCTGACCATGGCAAGCCGAGCGTTGAGCTCGCCGCTCACAGTGACCAAGTGTCTGCCGAGACTCGTCAGGACAATGTACACCGCTCCTGGAAGTGAAATGACCCTGCACTCTCGTGATGACTGGCGGCTCATGCAAGAGAACAGAGCCCGCTTCAAGCTACTTTGTATGCGCACCCGTTTACCCACTCATGGCCGAAGCTTAGACCTCACCGCAGTCGACTTGTTCAACGAGCATGGCTCAACTCAAACTCGGGAAAACACATACCAACCCCACCACGCGTATACTCGCGTAGTCGGTCCCTCGCAAGCCACTATATCTGCCCTCATCGCCGCGGGTGCACATCTCGGACATACAAGATCACTCATGAACCCAAATTTCTTGCCATATGCCTTTGGAGTCCGTGCTGGCCTCACTATCATTGACCTGGATCAGACTGTCCCACTTTTACGACGAGCAGCTAGCGTTGTCAGAGCAATTGCCCAGCGTGGAGGCAGCATACTTTTCGTCGGCACCCGTCCCGACCTCCGCGATATTGTCCGCAACGCGGCGAGTAGGCTAGAAGAACAAGGATATCACATTGGAGAACGATGGCTCCCGGGGATCCTTACAAACAGAAGGCAGCTCTTCCCTTCCGCAAGTCGAAAGTACCACACCACCCCTGACCTTGTCATCTTCCTCAACCCAATGACCAACATAAATGCAATCCGTGAATGTGCTATACAGCACATTCCAACAATTGGCATCGTGGACTCCAACGTCGACCCTCGCATCGTAATGTACCCCGTCCCAGCCAATGATGAATGCCCACGTACCGCTCAATTAATATCTGGAGTTCTCAGTATCGCTGGCAGGGAAGGTATCCTTGCCCGGCGGGGGGAAGAGAAGGAGTCGGAACGTCAAAAAGACCGGATGATGATCTTGGAAAAGCTCTCAGATCCAGACGCATAAATACCATTCCCTACCATCTATGCAATATCTACCTGTCCCTCGCCTGCTCCGACTGCACATCAAACCAATACTCTGAGCTGCTACTCAGCGTGGAATCAAGCAAAACACTGTCGGACTTACGTTCCGCTCCAGCCAGAGCCATGACATTCCCGCCTAGTTTGTTTATGGTTTCTACGTACTCATCCTCCTCCACGCTATCGAACACGATGCCACCCCCGGCCTGGAGGTACGCGATGCCATTTTTAAATGTCATCGTCCGAATGGCAATGCAGGTGTCCATTGCATCATCCGCAAAATCAAATCGACCCACAGCACCGGCATAGACGCCACGTTTTTCCCTTTCCAAGCTAGATACGATTTCGATTGCCTTGATCTTTGGTGCACCAGAAACAGTGCCCGCGGGGAAAATGGAACGAAAAGCGTCGAATCTACGTCATTTGCCACGAGTTCTGTGATCATTTTCCTCATTACATACACCCACTCACCTCGTCAGGTCGTCTCGCAATACCCCTGACACTTGTGAAGTCAAATGAATAACATGACTGAATTTTTGAACCTGCATGAGGTGGTCGACCTTGACAGTCTCTGGTTTGCATACACGGTTGACATCATTCCGTGCAAGATCGACAAGCATGATGTGCTCTGCCCGATCTTTCTCTGATGCAGTTAGCTGCTTTGCTAGTAAGTCGTCCTCTAAATTGTGATGAATTCAAACGTGGTCAAACGAGGGCTATTGCAACGAACCATCTTGTGTTTGGCCTCTTTTCGTGGTCCCTGCAATGGCATGATTATATACCTTGTTGTTCTCTACTTTACAGAGTGTCTCTGGGCTGGCACCAACAATTTGGAGGTCTCCACAGTCCAGATAAAACATGTACGGGCTCGGGTTCACCTGGCGGAGGTGCCGGTATGCGTTGAAAGGATGGAGGCTTGTGGGACGCGCAAGTCGTTGCGATGGGACAGCTTGAATAATGTCGCCCGCGACGATGTGTTTTTTGAGCTGGGTTACAAACCTTTCGTAGCCTTCTTTGCCGACGTTTGAGACAGCCTCATTTCCGAGTCGGATTGGAGCTTGAGGGACTTCTGAGACGGTGGATGAAACAAGAACTTTGGCAAGTCGTCGTACTTTGGACTGTGCGGTTTGATACACGAAAGACAGGTTTGCCGTCCCTGCATCCCTCGGATAGAACACGTGCGAGACGACTTTAATTGTTTGGAAGAGATGATCAAATACGAGCAGTGTATCTGTCATCATGAAAACGGATTCTGGTATGCCGATAGGGTCAAGCAGTTCCCGAGCAGTTTTCGGCTCGAAATACTGGATACAGTCGTAGGAAACATAGCCTATAGCACCGCCGCTGAAGGTGGATATTTCGGGGATTTTGATGTACTGGTATGCTGAGAGCTCCTTCTGGAGAGCCACCGTGGGATCCCCTGTGACTTCTTCGTTGGCGCCAGTCCTGATGACTTTGATTGGATCTGCAGGGGGCCGAGTCCCTCTTTTCATGTAATCGGAGAGAGATGAGACACACCTGCTCCAACGAAGCTGTATCTAGCAATGTTTTCTCCGGCGATCACAGACTCGAGCAGAAAACTGTATTTAGAGTCTTTTGCGATGCGGAGGTACGCCATGCAAGGTGTAATGAGATCCGCGGGGAGTTGTATGAAGATCGGTACACAGTTTCCTCGTTTTTCCCGAATGATGAGCTGCTCCACTGCTGCGAGCGAGGGATATGCATTTAATTTCTGGGTAGACGAGGGATATAAATGATGGTGATGCTAGCGCAGTGCCCACAGTAACTCACCTGCGGATCCATTGACGTGGCTGTCTAGCGGGGAGAGGGCAAGTTCTATCGAGAAACGCTGGGAATAAGATGGACGCTTATAAAGTAGAGGACCCATCATACGTGAGTAGCAGGAGCATTCATTAATTGATCAATTGATTACCGGACCCGGCAACTGACATCCACCTCCGCCAAGGGACAGGACCGTGTCCATGCGGATACACGACACTTTCACAAGTCATCACGGCCTGATCCTTTGCGCGCCACCGACAACCAACCAACCAACCAAAGTCGAGGCACTCGATACACAGGTCAGTTTCTCGTCTACTACCAACCGAGTCCCTGTGCTCACGAATCCGTCCTTCGCAGGCCCACTGATGATCACACCGAGGTTTTCGTGTGACCAGACCCACGACAGCGTGATCGTATCATTATACTGCCCCTCAGTGCGGGTAAGTTCTACACCGGAACGCAGTGTCGATACATGACCGTGTCCTGAATCCAGGCATCCGATACCGAAATCAACGTTGATGATACATTGTTGACCGTCCACATCAACCCTTATTTCCTTCGCCTGAACTTCCCTCATGCGGTGGTCGACGATGATGATTCGACCGCACTCTATGATCCAGGAGCTGGAAACTTGACCGTCACCTTGACCAAGGCTGTTAAGGGACAAACGTTTCCAGACTTGGATTTATTGGCCAAGTTGTTGGCCCCTCGATCGTCTCAGCTTCCTTCCGTACCGTCAATAGAGGTCCTAGAGTCCATGTCGGCTGATGATGACATTGGCGACTTGTCTGGGCGAGCGACACAGCTGACGCTGGAAGTAAAAAATGAGTTTCTGAAAGGTGACAGAGATCAATCAGTGATCCGGGTTCCAGATTATACCGGCTAACTGCTCTTATTCAGCCGCGGAAAATGGCTGGCAGGTACCCCAAACAGTTTCGGAAACAAAAGCAGGTCTCTACTCATCCAGGAGATACTATGGCTTCCTCGACAAGTATAACGGCTATTTCATGCATGTTGTCCACACCGAGAATGAAATTAACGAGCTGGGCTGCCATGCAGAAAGTTACGACCCTGATGCTAGACGAAGCCTTCGAATTGCCCATGAAAATGCAAAATGGGACGAGGACCATTACATGTCCGTCTATTCACATTGTCCCAATGCGAAGCCGAAATTTGCTTGTCTAGTGCGGATTACGCTGACGACGACTATGTTCAAGAGCTTATCGCTTGGCAAGACCCCGCAGACGGTCTGGAAGTTGCATACACTGAACTCGAGAAAATGGAAATGCTTCGCCTCCCGCGCAAGGAGTGTAAGACGTGCTTTCTAATGATCCCGTAATCCGGGCGGAACGCTAAATTTTTCTCAGATATAATAGATGGGATCCAGGAGCGGAACCTATACTTGACGCTCATCACGCTTCTCTTTGCCTATGCCTATGACAAGCGAACTACACTCCACGACCCAACGCCAGAGAGCGCCTGGACAATCTGTTCCTTGGTGCCCGCATTCTCAGCACTGGACCCACCTCCGTACACACCCACGATGCCAAACATCACGGGTACCTCACGGTCTCTATTTGCTGATGCAGAACTGATCTCGACTCTGGTAACCTCGTACAGGCGTAGCCTTTCCTTTCCATTATACCGCTCGTTCCAGCTTTCGGAGGCGTGCCGAAGAGACGTCGCTTCCTTCATGGCTCGAGGCAAAAGAGTGATAGTTAGGTGCTTATTGGAGACAAAACGAATACTAGATCACCACGAGGTCTACTATGTTTATAGCCGAATCTGGTTGGATGATTTTTGTGTGTGGATTCAGGCTTGCGCTAGGTGAGTATAACGTAGTTGACGTACTCCTGTCGTGCTGACGGAGTTTGCAGCGACAACGTGCTTCACGAACTGGGAGACAGACTGGCTACGTTGCTTATACCGAAAAACGCGATCGGGTGGGAGCTTGAGAAACTAGAAGCTGCGACGCAGTTCGCAGTGTGTAAAACTAGTGATAGTGACGACGAGTCGGCGGAGTGACATCTGGACAGTTGGGAGAAATGTTGATGCTGTTCGCTTCGGAACCTGCGGCTGATGTTCGCCACCCATCAGCGCCGACTACGATCGGCCACTTATTGACCGCCGTCGTTTCCTACTTCTGGCGGTGTAACCTACCTCGTGGATCTGTAGCTTGCAGTCGGGCTGGAGAGGGTATTTGCCTAATGCTGCTACCGGGAGTCAATCTCTCTCGACAGCCTCACGTATGTCCGACCTGCGACGCGAACACGTTCCAGGTTGATTGCAGGATTTCAGACTTCTACCGCCGATGCGAACTCCATGATTGCAGCGACTAATTAAACCAACCGTAATGTGCACCGTGACGTACAACCTCGCTTGTCTCCACCTCTGGTGTCAGTGAGGCGATGTTCCAACGCATGGCCCCCATTCGGTCCCAAACAAGATCACTGAAGAATTACATCTCCTCTCTGCCGTTGGTACTGTGGAGGTCGCTACCCTCGGACTGACTGAAAAGCAAATCAGCCTGGGAGAGTTGTGAATGTCTATTGCCATCGGCATCACATGGGGAACAGAGGAGGCTAGGAAACATGTGTCGGGTTATGAAGGTGAAGGGTCGCTAGGCTAGTCTCACGAATGGAATCCGACGTCATCCTCGGCCCTCCGCCGTTCTGACGTGCTCATCCGCTGGGAGGACATCGAAACCACTCTGGCCGAGGTCTGCAGGTAAAGTCGCAGACTCATCTAGGGCCGAGTGGGTGAGGAGTGCCTCTGTTTCCTCCGCTCCAATCGTCGTCGGTGCGACGACAGTGGGCGGTGGGCGAAGGAACGAGGGGGGTTGAACTAAGTTGTTGAACAAGAACTACAAGCTTGCGGTGAGATACATCATCGCGGCGATAGGTTGCTGACGCACCGTTCCGTAGCTGATCAGGAAGGCAGTGAGCGCTTCAAAATTTCAGCGAGTAGGTAATTGCTTACACCAGCAGAGAGAAGCCGAGCACCTGTAAGAGGGATATGGGGAACAAAAGCTGCTCCCAGCCTAGCGCAAGGCTAACCAACCAGATGGAAAGAGTTCTGCAGGTATCCGTCAGGCTCCTAGCAGTGGCGCTCACGTGTCGGGTAACGCTTAGGCCAAAGTAGTTGAATAAAGAGATGCTGATAGCGGTCGCGATCCCAGACCAAAGGACACTCGGAGTGTTGATCATCTGATACCAACCTCTTTTGAGGTCAAAAAAGGGAGAACGAGAAATCATGGATTCTTGCGTCATGAACGGCGTGAGCAACAAGATTGTCAGGGCACCAAATAGGCCTTCAAACCCTACCGCAATCAGAGGTGCAACGCTCCACCGGGTCATGATCTTCTCCTCAACGACGAACTGGGTTGCCGTGCTGGAGAGGGCCATGTGTCATAAATCAAGTTCAGACCGTGAATTTAGCTCACAAGACTTGAGCAAACAAAATGAAGAACACGCCTGTTTAGCGGGTACATGAAATGAAACAGGTGCAACATGGTTGACCATACCAACGAGAGCCTTGGTCACATCGACTTGATCGGTAGAGTCTGATGCGGTGCTGATAGGGCGAGCGGTTACCAAGTCCATTACGCCTTTCATCGAGTCTTTAATGTGAGAACCGCTATAACCAACAAGAGAGACGCCGGCCATCACGGTGAGGAGGGAAATCCATCTACTGCGAGTTAAAGTAGGGATAGAAAGAAGGTAGGGGACGCACTGGTATAACCAAAGACGGCGACGGAGGAAGAACACACTAAGAATGCCGACAAAGAGAACGAGAGCACCACGTGTCATCTGATAGATGGAAACGGGGGTGTACAGAAGGCCAACATTCATAAGCTGTAAATTGTCCCACGAGAAGAAAGGGTCACGGTATTAGCCATCGAACAAGCTATTGAGACTCGACTGATGGTAGCGAAAGATGGTACGGGAAGGGAGAGAAAAGAAGATTACGGACCGTAGTGCCAGTGAGGTCACAAGCCGCAGGGAACCACAGAAGGAGTAACCTCCAACCACGCAGCTCCTGAGAAGGCGGGGCGAGCTTGACGTGGAGTTGCTCGTCCTGGTCTGGCTCGGAGGGAAGGAAGACAGGATTGGGGCTGGACCTCGTGCTTAACCACGTGTAAAGGACAGGAAGGAAGCCTAAGCCGAAAGCAAGGCGAGCGAGAACCTGGCGTAAATGGAGGACGTGGACAGAAAGGTAAGCACTGACAAAGCATTTCGCCAACTAGGAGCGAATTTAACGGGAGCGTGCAAACAAAAAAAGGGATGAACTAACGGAACATCTGGAGAGTCTGCCAAACAGGCTGCTCGTAGAGAACGTGGTTTCGAGGATCTGGATCACCACAGTTCTCGACACATTGCATGTCCTACGCAAGAAATGAAGATTGCCGTAGTCCACGTAACTGCTCTAACCGACCTGCCACTTGCCCCAAAGAGAGTTGCTAGAGCCCTGTAGAAGGTGTTACAAGGAGAACAAACGAGGCGAGCAAGGCTTACGGTGATGATCATCCCCGCGAGGAGGAACGGAACGTACAGCGACGAGCGGGGCATGAGTGCTTGGGTGAAAGAGGAAAGGTGGGGTGTCACGCCGGTATTTGAATTTCACGAGTAACAAATCACGTGATAACTAAATCTTGGGGTATTCGGGGGTCGGAGATCTGAGATTAGGGAGAGTCACTCGGGGTCACGGCCGTGATCAAGTAGCGCTTCTCGTTGACTTCCGTTTCGGGCGAGACCGTCGACTCGTTATTTATCTTGACTGCTTCTTTTCCTTCTTCCTCTCTTCGTCTCTGCCACCTCCTCGCACGAGCCTTTCCCCTCGTCGTCCCCCTCGACCTCGAAACACACGTCCTCGCCGCGAGACACGGCGACCAGCCACGCCCCATGGTCAAGCTGTCACTCATCTCCCCAAAAGGCAATCAAGGTGTCCGCTACTTCCCCTACCAGGGCTACCTCGGCTTAACCCCACTCCGATTCGAAGGTCGTGCGTACTCGCCTCTCGCATTTTCTCTCCTCTTCTCATTTCCATTTTCCAAGTCATCCGCACACAGATCGAGCAAGACGGTAAATCTATCCTTGCAAAGGACATCATCGTTGCAGTCCGATGCTATGAGTCCCGTCACGGCCGTTTGGGAACTATACAATCAAACGTCCTCTACGAGTACTCCATCACCCTTTGGCAGAAGCAGGACGCTCAGCAGTGGTCTGAGGTCGGCGATTCCGAACACCCGTTTCGTTTTTCCGTCCCTGCCCATGTCGCCGCACCCAGCACCGCCCTCTACTTCCAAGAATATCGGATATTTTGGCGTATCGAAGCAGGTAGGTGCATCACGCCACATTATCTACACCTCTATCCTGACTGGCCATCAGTCCTTAATCACATACCCATCCCAGCCATTGGTTGCCGTCAAACGAAACACTTCGAGCTTCCCCTCGTACGCTACGATTTACCAGTCGCGTCGTCTCTCCCAACACCGTTGACCCCTCCCTCTTCATCATACATGACTCTATTAGCATCCAAGTCCCGCGGACCCCCTTTGCGTTATCATATACTCGTCCCACCAAACCCCATCGGTCCGCTCGACATTGTCTCTGTACAACTCATCGTGCAACCCCTTGATTCTTCCGTGTCTATCCGTAGCGCATCCGCTTTTGTTGAACGAAGAATATGTTTCAGTGACTTTCGCGTCAGTTCTCTTGAATCACCTCCTGGATCTTGCCGCTTCTCGTTTGCACCCCCAAGCTCTCAAAGTGCTTCTGACTATGCTCAAGATAGTAGTTCACCCCCCGGGAGTAATTGCTCTTCATCACAAGACTTGCTCCATCCCGCCTCTTCGTCTTCTGTATACTCCGGTGATTCGTCACGACCGCTGCTGCACCATCACGAAAATGGCCCTGACGAGTCCGTGCCGCTTCCCTTTGCTGGTCGTGGAACTACCCACATCTTTGCACATGCTGAATCAACAGGCCGCTTCTCCAAAGACTCTTCTGGGGTGTGGCGGCATAAACTCACGTTTTCGTGGCCAGATACCAAATCCAACAGTCGATGGGCAGTCGGGGAGTCTGTCCAAACTGGCCTAGCGAGTATCAAGTTCTTTCTTCGCGTTAAGGTCAAGGTCATCGCTCTTTTTATTGCCACCTATACTAAATCGTCCTTAGCTGATCGTGTCTTCCCCGGCAAGTTCCGCGGAAACCGTAGAACTCGACGACAAGGAGCTCATTATAGTATCCACAAATGACCTTCAAAGGCAGCTTGCATTTTCCCGATACAGTAACTGGACGAGCACAACTTCGAGACGTTCCAAATCCAAGTCTCCTCGGCATTTCAAGCGCGAACGTAACACGGAACAACTCCCATCACCCCCTCGCAGTCCTCATGAGCCTGTTGTTTCAGATGAACCAAATACTGCGTCTTCCTCCACGAGCCCCCCTTTTCCTCCTGCGCACGGTCACAAGATTTCGACTGCTTCTTCACCCTATCCAGGGGGAAGCAACGATGCCCCCAAAGTCTACAGGCGGCCACATACTTCCGCGGGACCTCGAGACCGGCCTAGCAGGCTCGACAGACGAACGTATGAAAACTTTCAGGGCCAGACCAGCCGCCTTGTGGTTCCTCCCCGACCAGAAACTGCACATCCCACACATTTTCCGAAGCCACCTCCGAGCTCTCGTGGTTTCTTCCGCCAAAGATTGGTCGAACCACCACGTCTAGGAGTGAGCATTCCTCGTGGGCATCTGACCGCCGAAGGCTCACAAGATTCCTTGCATGAGAGTCTTCTTTTCGAGAGGGTAAACCTCGTAGATGTGCAAGCGTGGGAGCAGGAACTCGCACGCATAGAGTCTGCTAGTCGGAGGAACAGCGCGGACATACTAGGGACATTGTCTCAACGCAAAAAGGTAGGCGTGGAGCGGTCCTCCGTACCGACATGTCTGCATGTGGAGTGATGACTTCCGGTCAACTATCTCGCGTTAAGTTACACTTCGTCCCACGATATTCGTGCATACTAGATCTGCTGTAAAGGGACCTTACCCTCGAGCAAGTGACCTTCAATTTTTGGCTACCATGCAAGGATTTCTTGACTGGTCTCGAAATTCGGTGAACCTGCAGTGGCCAAGGCGGACGTTTCGGACTGCCATGCTTGTCCGAGGACTGTATACGATACGAAAAGGTACAACACTCGCATTATTCGTGTGGAACGGCTAGTTTGGTGCAGTCAAGGGAGAAGTCGATTTGCACCCACGGACGCGGTCCATGTCAAAGCATCTAGTATAGGGAGCATGGGAACACCACGGGCTGGTGGTCGTGAGGCGAAGGCGAAAGCCTCCACAGACTCAAAAAATCTGAAACGCACTCGATTATCGAACACGTCTCGTGCTGTACATCTGCCTTTGACTAAACCAGGATTTGTCAATTGCCAAGCCGCTTGAAGATGACATACTAGTGGGTTTTTGAGGGCGGGGTTCGTTTTCGATTATTGCAGGCCGATCTGAATTGCCATGGAAGTCCGGGGGGTAGGAGAACAGGTAGTGAGCAATTGGTCCTTCAGCCTTTCTGTACGGTCGACGATCGGGACCATTATAACGACCTTCGCTTCATTCTGTACTCCAGCCGCCCTTACGAGGGGACGGTACCTCGGTTTCACCGCTGCTGAGCTGGGTCTTCAAGGCAGTAAACGAAAACTCTCCCTCAGCCGTCGATCCTTTGTAACGCTACAGAGACCCCGGACAAAGGTGTTCATAGCATGAAGCTTCTGAGCCTTGACCCTTGTTCGCAAAGATGCAATTGTGGCCATCATTGTTACCTCTGGCTGCGTGTCTGTTGTAGAAATAGTAGATAGGCATGCTATTCCATCTATCATGGAACGGGTATTTTCCTATCTACGGGCGGTGGATTTGTGTTACAGCGTCGAAGCGATGAGCTCTTGGAAGGTGAGTTCGTGACCTGTGTCGAAATCCTACAATCACAGGAATCAGCTGTATCCTCGTACATAACGTTCATCCGTTTCGAGCACACAGAAACTCGTGCAGTGCTTGGAGCGATACGGGGAAAGACGAGATAACTACCTGCGGCGATTCTGGGAATAAATAGATGCCACGACATTTCAAAGAAAAGAAGTAGAGGAAGAGCTTCCCGGGTGTAGCACCTTGTGTGTACAATATCATCACCGAGTCGCGTTGCGGACATTCCCCGGCTAACATCAATACTTTGCTGCGTACGACCGTTGTTGAGCGTAGGGATGAGCTTCCCATGGCTCAGATTGACGCTAGTGGCCGGTGGTCGTGAGTCCGTCCAATTCTGCTGGCAATACGAACACTGATAACGCTGTGCCGCTCCCATTCCCTTTGCGCTGGCGCTATTAAATGACCACGCATGATGGAAAGTCATGGGCATGGGATATCTCTTCATGCGAGGTTCGTTTACTTGTCTTCCTTCAGAGTCCAGACCCGCTGACCCCGGTTGTGCTTGTTCTGGGCCTTCCCTTGTACCCTTTTCACAGCTACCGTGCCAACTCCCGAGCAAACATATGCCGTGAGTGGATGTTCACTTTGAATTCTTCGCCTTGTCGACCGCATGGCCGCTAATACTGGCACACAGGCTTTGGCACCCGATCTCAGGCGGAAAGTAGATGCAAATCGAGCTGCCCGCATGGCTCAAGCCAATAACGGGTCCTGAAACGGCGGATCGAGCCTCAGGCAAGTCATATCCGTCCTTCCAGGGCCGTTCGACCAAAGTAATGTGCGCCGCATCCAGGCAGGGGATCCAGAAGTTTCAAACATGTATGGGCGAATCCAGAGATGGGCACCAGGAACCGCACTTAATCTTCTTTGCGTTGCACTACTTACTACACTGTTCGTCTCGACGTGCGTCTTGCAGACAATACAACTTACTCGGCCACCGTCGTGTCTCAATATCGCAGCTAGGGAATGTTCCGGACTTGGCTTGATCTATCGAACACGAGATGCATCATCTTGGTCGGTGTGGTAGGAAGACAGTGCTAACCCAAAATATATCAATGCAAATGTTCCAGCCAAGAAGGACCGACGCCGCTTCGCCGCGGATTCAAGGGCCTGATCACGGTGAAACAGAGGTGCATTGAATAACATGACAGTACAGGAATAGATCAGTAAAACTGTCCGGCACGGGATAGCAATGCAGAGAATCCGAAAGGGTAGTGAGTTCGAGCCTTCCAAGAAAATAATGCCTAGGCTAGGTGGGGCGGTAGAGTCGAATGTACTACAGCAAATCAGTCATTCCCCATCGCTGGTAAAACCTGGTGGGAGTCATGTCATGCCAGCAAGACAGGGTAGAATGGGTTGGTTCTCATAAATCTAGGACTGCATTGATTGCTGCGTAAGCTGTCCATGCCTTCCGAGTATGGTGTACACCCCATGTATCAGTGTGCCAATTCAGCTCTGCGAGGACATGACTGGAATTCAGTAAATCCGTCGATGAAGTCGAGCCGATCTGATGTCAAGAGTGTTCTGAAGTCTCTGTGTCAGACCGCGAAGACGAAAGGGGAATACATGATGCCATTATGGCACCCGCAAAGTCTTCTGACTGCTGACTTTGTCCACGAAAGTATGTATTACACGGAGAGTGGGGTCGTTCGTCGTTACTGGGTGCGTAGGTGGCATGCGCTTCGCCGTTGCCAACAAGTCTTGGTATCTCTGTCACGAGCGTGGGTTGACCAGTGGATTGTTCGACACTGTGGGGAATGTCGTTCAGATCGTCAACGGTAGTCCTATGTGGAGATGATGAGTCTGTTTGACCTGATACTGGCGTCGATGAGCGACTGCGAGCTGAAACATCAGCGGGAGAGTCATCGGCTCGTGAGCCTCGCGGGGACGAGTTGGCCGAGTTGGCCGAGTTGGCCAACGAGGGAGCCGCAGCAGCGAACTGGGTAGTTGGTAGAGCCAACTCGTCGACACCAGGTGCTACAGAGGGTACCTCAGCATTAGATCGAGTTGTCACGCTCTCGCGACTGGCTCTCTCTTCTTCCCTTCTTTGTCGTGCTTCGTGCTCAAGAAGAGAGAGACGCATGGCTTCCATGACCATGAGCTGTGTAGCGTGAGCAATAGTGGAGAAGAGGGAACGACGTGGATCTACCTCTTCCAAGTCTTGACCACCTAGACCCATTTGTCCGAGGAGTTGGCTAAGGTCAGTTTGACCATTGGCCCGTGGACCACGGCGCCGTCGACTACCAGTTACACTCCCGTGGGACCCGCCTTCACCATCTAGGCCGTCTGCACCCTCACTGGGAAGAGTATGCACACGACCACTGGTAACACCGACGGGGATGAGTCTATCTCCGACCTGCCTCATAACGATCCTCCTGTTTGCACGGCGCGTCACCGCTGCACGGACGGCAGCTAGTTTGGCTTCCCAGTCAGGACGGATTTGGTCTTTGCATAAGGCAGATGAGAGGAGTGAAGGGGAAAGTGGGAGGAACGACCTACCAGTTGTGACGACATCTGGACTGTCATGGCTGAAGCTCTTTCGACGGCGCTTGTGGGTGTTAGAGGGGCCGGGGGTACCTTGCTGTGAGCGGAGGGGATCAGTCCAGAGGGGAGGGATCTGAGAGGGAAAGGAAAGAAGTCATGGGAGAAGGGAGGGGGGAACTTACCATTCCGTCACTACCAATGCCGGCACGCCACGGAGGGGGGGTATAGATGACGCCAAAATTCTCTTGCACACAATAAGGACACGCGGCGGGTTCTGAGACGAGGTGCGTTGCGGTGGGTTCGGTTCTCTTTATCTGCACAAAACACTCTGTGCAGATTGTCTGATCGCAGCAGCGAGAGTAGTTGATGTTGGGAGGGTAGTACTACGGCGAGCATCAGCAATAAATAGGGAAACGAAGCGTGGAGGAAGGGAATGACGAACGAGAAAGCAGATTGGACACTCGACGGCGCCCCTGTAGAGGGCTGCCTCTGGGCAGCGCGAGGGCTCTTTGAGAGTGGATGTGCGCTTTGGGGCGGGTGATGGTTTTGGGTCAGGGCGGGCTGCGGGTGAATCGGACGTGGTGCTGTCGGAGTCGGGGAACTCCTTTCGTGCAGCGAGGATCTGGTCGTCGTCCCAGTCGTCGCTGTAGTCCTCGAGAGGACGGTAGAAGGGGGCGAGTTTTCTGTCTACGATGAGCTGGGTGACGATGGGATGGTTCCAGTCCCTGGGGCCAGTGTAGACACCGTGCGGGGAGAGGCTGCCATAGTCCACGGTGTCATCGTTGTGGGGACGCCCAGAGGACGATCCGGTGTTGCCCATGTCGGCGGGGGTGTCGTTGTCGTCGTCGGGAATGGTAGTGAAGTGTTTGTCCCATTATTTGGCACTGACCCCCCTCGACCCCCCCCTGCCGGGCCGGGTTAGCCGGCTGTACCACGTCAGTTGAAACTTGGGCAACGTGCACATCCAACCATCACGGTCATGGCTCTCCTTGATGCCCCGTGGACGCTTGCCCCCAGTCGGATCCTTGAGCATTTTGCAGTGGACCCAGAGTTCGGTCTTTCCGACCAGCTGGCCGTAAATCACGCCCTGCTCTACGGAAAAAATGGTGCGTCAGTCTTCGCTAGACCCTCTTTCTTCTGACATCCCCACCAGAGCTACCTGAGGAGCCTCCAACACCCTTGTGGCAGCTTGTCTTAGAACAGTTCAAGGACCAGCTCGTCCTCATTCTCCTTGCCTCTGCCATCATCTCCTTCCTCCTCGCCCTCTTTGAGCATTCCGCTGACTCCACCCCCTTGGGCGCCTTCGTCGAACCGGCGGTCATCCTGCTCATTCTTGTTGCCAACGCAGTCGTCGGCGTCGTCCAGGAAACAAATGCCGAAAAGGCAATCGACGTAAGTTCCCTCCCCCACCCTCACGTTCTACCTCATGCCCCCTACCCCAGGCCCTCAAAGAGTATTCCCCAGACGAAGCAAACGTACTACGTTCCGGTCGTCTCGCGCGCGTCCACGCCTCGGAGCTCGTCCCGGGCGATATTATATCGGTCGCCGTCGGAGACAAAGTGCCTGCTGATTGCAGACTTCTCTCAATCTCGTCCAGTAGTTTTCGTGTAGACCAGGCAATCCTTACAGGTGAAAGTATCAGCGTCACCAAGTCCACCGATGTTGTCCCCGATCCCAAGGCGGTCAAACAAGACATGTCCAACATGTTATTCTCCGTGCGCTTATATATTTGTTTTGATCATTCATTTGTCCACTCACATTCCTTAGGGAACCACCGTCGTGAATGGAACCGCACGCGCTATCGTTACGTTCACAGGCAAAAAAACTGCAATAGGTCACATTCACCATTCTATATCCCAGCAAATAAGCGATAAAACGCCGTTGAAGCGTAAGCTCGACGACTTTGGTGATATGCTGGCCAAAGTGATATCCGTCATATGTGTTTTGGTTTGGCTCGTCAATTTCCGTCACTTCTGGGATCCTTCCCATCACGGTGTAATGAAAGGTGCAATCTACTACTTCAAGATCGCTGTCGCGCTGGCCGTAGCGGCTATCCCCGAAGGCCTTGCTGCTGTTATCACCGCTTGTCTGGCACTCGGCACGAAAAAGATGGCTCAGAAAAATGCTATTGTTCGAAATCTGCCTAGTGTCGAAACGCTCGGGTGCACAAACGTGATTTGCTCTGACAAGACTGGCACACTGACTACGAATCAAATGAGCGTCTCCAAGGTACATCAATAGCTGGTGGGCTTGGCTTGGCTGACTACTTTCACCTGCCCAGTTCCTTGTTATTGATGCGCAAACAAAATCTCCAACGGAATACCAAGTCAGCGGGACCACCTATTCGCCGCATGGCTCTGTCGAGTCCTTCAGGGGTAAGGGAACCAATCTGGGTCTTGATCCCATTCGCAGACTCGCAGAAATCTGCGCTGTGTGTAACGACGCAAAGATTATATATCAGGCGGTACGTAGCTTTTTGCTCGTGCATAACTCCGTTATTCATCGCTCTCCGCAGGAAAAGGATGCCTATAGCAATGTTGGAGAACCCACAGAGGCTGCACTCAAAGTTCTTGTCGAGAAGTTGGGTTGCCCAGACGCAGAAATCACCAAATCGTTGCCATCCATGACCCGTGCAGCTCGAGCAAGTGCTGTCAGCGAGTATTATGAGCGGAGTGCACCTCGCTTGTTAACCTTTGAATTTTCTCGAGACCGCAAGATGATGTCTGTTTTGGTTCGTCTCAATGGCGTCGGTGCTCTTTTCGTCAAAGGTGCCCCAGAATCCGTTCTTGAGCGCTGCACGTCTGCCATGGTACACGGCGAGATCATTGCCATGACATCTGATCTTAGAAACACCATTCTCGCACACATTTCTTCCTATGCTTCAAAGGGTTTACGAACGCTTGCCATGGCCTACGTCGACGCGACGGACACTGATGCCACACACTATCTTAGCCAGAATGCACAAGACTATTCCCGCTTTGAACAAAACCTCGTCTTCGTTTCTCTCGTCGGAATGCTCGATCCCCCGCGCCCCGAGGTCCGTCAGGCCGTCGCAAACTGTAGAGCTGCGGGGATCCGCGTGATTTGCATCACAGGTGATAACAAAGGTACCGCTGAAGCGATATGCCGTCAGATTGGGATATTTCGTGAGGATGAAGATTTGACGGGCAAGAGCTACACAGGACGAGAACTCGACGCACTTGGTCACGAAGAGAAAATACAGGCCGTGCAGCGCGCGAGCTTGTTTAGCAGGACGGAACCGGGACACAAGAGTCAATTGGTCGACCTACTACAGGGACTTGGGTTGGTCGTCGCTATGGCAAGATTCCTCTCGTCAATATCTTGAAGTGCTATCTCACGGGAAGTCTTCTAGACAGGTGATGGCGTCAACGACGCACCGGCACTAAAAAAAGCAGACATTGGTGTTGCAATGGGCAGTGGTACCGACGTTGCCAAGTTGGCGGCCGACATGGTTCTCGCGGATTCGAATTTTACAACGATAGAGCAAGCCGTAGAAGAAGGCAGGCTAATATATAATAACACCAAACAATTTATTCGATATCTCATCTCTTCCAATATTGGCGAGGTTGTTAGGTAAGAATCACATCTGACCAACTTGGCCTTATCGCTCATCTGGGTCCCTAGCATCTTTCTGACTGTTCTGCTGGGCATGCCGGAGGCATTGATTCCTGTCCAGTTGCTTTGGGTCAACCTCGTTACTGACAGTCTACCGGCGACTGCCCTAGGATTTAACCCGGCCGATCACTCCATAATGCGTGTGCCTCCACGGAATGCCAAGGAGCCACTAATAGGCAAATGGCTATTCTTCCGATACCTTGTCATTGGGATTTATGTTGGTTGCGCTACGGTCTTTGGGTATGCGTGGTGGTTTGTTTACTATTCTGGGGGACCGCAGATTACGTTCCACCAGCTGGTGAGTGGATCGAGAGCGCTAATGGATGACGCGACTAAGCTGGTGACAGACTCATTTCCATCAATGCACGACTATGTTCCCCGAGATTGGATGCGAGATGTTCGCGAACGAGATGGCACGACGTGCTACGACGATGAGTCTTTCGATTCTCGTCACGGTGGAAATGTTCAACGCTATGAACTCTGTGTCAGAGAACGAAAGTTTACTTCGTCTGCCAATCTGGAAGAACCCGTTCCTTGTAGCTGCTATCGCGTTGAGCATGGCGCTGCACTTTGGGATTTTGTATATCCCGTTCTTTACGTCGATGTTCGCCATCACGCCGCTCAACTGGGCAGAGTGGAAGGCAGTGCTGTACTTGAGCGCGCCAGTCTTGTTGCTCGACGAAATCCTCAAATTCACGACGGTGAGCCGTCGACGAATTCACTCGCGGAAGATGAACTGAAGTATTTGCGTGTATAGGTCACGGTGATCGAGCCGCTTCGAAGCTAACTCGATGGGACTATGGTGGCTTTTGCTGTAGAGACACCCCGTAAAAATTAAAAATGTATGGAAATAGAGTCGGCTACGTCTTTGTTTGGGTAAACAATGTTATGAAGGTTGCAGGTTGCACCGCCGCTCTCCCCTTGTCCGTGTCTCATAAGTTTCTTTGGCCGGTATTGCGCCCAGTCACTCTTTCTCCCAAAGTACCACTGCCATGCGTCTCTTTGCCAACCTCGCGTTGGCCCTCTCTCTTGCCTTCCCATTCCTTCCTCCCTCACTCGGCCATGCACACCAGGCCAGGCGGCACCATACAAACCGACAAGGCGACCTTGCTCGCCGCGACCCTGGCCAAGTCAACCTCTACGAGCGTGATGGAGGTGACCGGTTCACCTTCTTTGCAGATGGGTTGGGTGCCTGCGGAGCGACCAATGGGCCAAACGATTTCGTGCGTCTTTTTTCGTTCTTACGCTGGTGCTTACCCTCATTTGTCCCAAGATCGTCGCGCTCGACTCTGCGGTAGTTTTCTCTTATCTTGCTTGAAGGGACACGGTTAATTTCACCATGCAGCAATTCAATCCAAGCGTTTGTTTCCAATGGATTACCATCACCATCAACGGAAAATCGGCAGACGCCCAGATCACGGACCTGGTGTGTGGCTATCCATCGCCTATATTCTAATCTACTGAATGTTATCGCAACAGTGCCCAGGTTGCCCACCGGGTGGCCTCGACTTCTCCCAAGGCCTCTTTCAGTTCTTTGCTGATCTCTCGGTCGGTGTCCTGTACGGCTCATGGGAATTCAAGTCCGGAGGTTCTTCTCCGCCTCCGCCTCCCCCGCCTCCCCCGCCTCCCCCCCCCCCCCCACCACCACCACCACCGCCACCACCGCCACCACCGCCACCCCCGCCACCTACTTCCAGCGTGGACATACCCTTGACCACCTTGCTCCAGCCATCACAACCACTGAGCACCACCGCAGTTCCGCCCACCACTACTTCCTCGAGCTCCGGCTCCACTTCCGTCACCTCGAGCACCTCTAGCTCGGCTCCTACCCAGACGACTACCGACACTATTGCTGTGGGCGCTGGGGCAATACCGGGGGGGGTTGCCAATACTAACCTCTTCGACGTGAACTTGGCGATGGTGTTTATCGGTGAATTGCTTGAAGCTTGCGGCAGAGCAGGTTGACACCTCATCATGGACACGACTACACTATAGGCGTCGACGGACGCGAGTCTAGTTTGAGCTATACCCACATTATTCTATCGCATTTCGCAGAGACGGCGTTTATTTAGACGGTTTATACTATTGACTAGTATACGCGTGTTGTGTGCTCAGTTCACAGCTTAAATATTTCTCAGCGGTTGCTGCCAATTTAGAAGTCTCGTCCCAGGATGGCTGTGCTGTCTGTTGTCGCCCAGCAACGGGACGCACGTCTTCGCAGCGCTACATCCCCTACCACACTCGTTTGACGACACCCTGACCGACATGACTTTCAGGGCATCGACATTCTTTAGCCTTCTCGCTATTCTACTTCCGCTCGTTACAGCCAGTCATTGGGGCAGGCGTCATCATGGTGTGGCCCACCGTGCCCGGAGCGATGTTAACGTCCATAGGCGTCAATACTTTGACAATGCCCGTTTCACCTTTTACGACGTCGGATTGTAAGCATTTGACTTTTCGCAGGAAGCTGAATGCTCATGCACCTCCGCATATGAAGAGGCGCATGTGGAAAGTACAGTATCCCCAGCGATTTTGTCCGTAAAATTTGTGTGGTCGTACTGTGGCAGCTAATGAGCGCTACCTTAGATCGTGGCAATAAACGTCCCGCAATACGGTAACGGATATCCCGGCCCTCTGTGCTTTAAACCCATCACCATCCAATATGGCGGAAAGACTGCCCAGGCTACTATCATGGATGAGGTTCGGTCATACGTCATTCAGACAGTCTTCCTGAGATACTCATACTGTCTCCTATCTGACTAGTGTGAGGCATGCCCTTACGCCGGCCTTGACTTTTCGCGAGGTCTGTTCGACTACTTCGCTCCCGAGAGCGAAGGTGTAATCTATGGTGCATGGTATTTTAACGACGGCAGTAGCGGCGGCGGCGGAGGCCAGACCTCTGCATTGGAACCGCAAACTACCCCGGACTATACTCCGACAACCACGAACACCCCAGACTATACTCCACCGACGACTACGAGTACTCCGGACTATGCTCCACCGACGACTACAAATACCCCGGATTATACACCCCCTACAACCTCGGATACCCCGACTTATACTCCCTCCGTGACCCCTACATCGTCGTCCACTTCTTCTACCCCTTCTACATCTTCCAATTCCTCAAGTACTTTTTCGCTCAGTGAGGTGGCAGCCCCTACTGGATCAGTGATACCCGTTCCTGATTCGAACAACCCGGAGAACATCTTCGTCATCAACAACATCATGGTTGAAATTGGGATCGCACTCTTTGGGGCGGAAAGGGTCGACTAGATCCAAATCTTGATGGACCCGAATGAGGCTGGAATTATGTTTGATGTTTTAGGTCGTCTTTCACCTTCTGCCCCTCGCCTGGAGCGAGCCTGCATGCTTGTAGCGAATCTGACGTGTACTTCACTTGTCTTACCTACGGCACGTAATGCCCTATACCTTGGAGTCCTCTACAATGTTTATTGCACTATTGTTATCAGCTCGCTGAAGCTAAACGTTCAACGATGACATTTAATATACACACGTGCCCAAAAGCAAATACTGGTCCAATCAAACCCACGGCGGTCAACGTTGCAAGATAGAGGGATAAAGGATTACGGAAAACAAGAGACAAGCAATACCTGCAAGCCGTGTTGCTTGACCCATTGCAATGGTGCTTTATTCCCCTTCCTAATTTCTTTCCGAAGTGCGTTCTTGCTGGGTTTCAGAATTTCACGAAGAGCTGGCTGTCCCTGGTGGCGCGTAGCAATATATTCCTTCACGTTGACGTGGGCTTCTGCTTTAAGTATTTTGCGAGCGGAGGTGAGCGTGTAAGGAAGATCTGAAGCTGTAGGCGTGCGAAGGCCGAGTTCGATTATTAGTGCACACAATAGATTGAGTTCTGCACCGTTTCCCTTTTCTGGAGATGAAATGAAGCTATAAAGTGGCTCTCGATTATTTCCGAACGACCACAGAGCTGTTGTCGTAGGACACACCAGGAGATGAAAGCGGAAGCGTCTTCATATGAAACGATAGGGTTGCTAGTGCCACTACGGCACTCGGTGCTGGTGGAAGTGTCCCTAGATGACTGGATTCTAGGTTTTGCTTCAATCATGGAAGTCTTACCCCTCTTGGGGTTGGCAGGGTGTGCCCGGATCTCAGAGGAAACCGAGCTGCTGTCCGGCTCTGCGCTGATATACAGGCTGTCGATGGAAGAATTGCACAAGGAGAGTCTGTCGAGCGTCGAGGACAGGTTACCATCCGAGCCAGAACGACCGGTGAAGCCTGTGAGGGTAGAGGGGAGGGAACGGGTGTCGAGGAGGGGATGGCGGAGGACGATAAAGCCGGTGTTGGCGTCAGAGTCGTAGCATGGTATCTCGTCGTCCTCGATAGAGAATGGACTGACCGATTCATACTCGCTGTCGGACATGGTGGTCGTGGAGCAAGCCTAGGGGCCATTAACGACGTTCTCGGAGTTGGAGAGGGTGGCAGATGCGCCGATCAAAGTCACTCGACACCGCCGTGCACGACGTCGGGCGTAGGCGCGTCCTTCCTCGGGCGATCTGAGAGACGACGTCGACGGTGACGAGCTGAACGTGTGATATGTATTATGTAATACGATTAGATGACCCTCTGCCCAACGTCGCCGTCGTCGTCCACGACCTTTCCCACTCGCCGTCGCCGACTGTTCAACACACGTCTCTAATGGAGGTCTGTACTCACCACCACTCGCTTAGCGTCTCTACCTATGTTCATCACCAATCCACAGGGCCTACTCGACTTCTCCAAGGAGTTCGATGTCTCCCTCCTGGACAAGGTCGCAATGGCATTTTACACCAGTCGTGGTCAGGAGGTCTGACTCACAGTTTATCCCCATCTCTACCCTCTCGTTCTAACTGCGTCGCAGCAACAAATGGCTCAGCAGGTTCTCACCCAGCTGGAGGAGCATCCGGACGCGTGGACCAGAGTCCCAGAGATAATGGAAAGATCGTCCTTTCAACAATCAAAGGTCTTTGCCAGTACACCTGCACACTACCCATCTCATCGTCTCTCTGCAGTACATCGGGCTCCAGATCCTCGAGAAACTCATCACTACACGCTGGAAGACCTTACCTGACGGTCAGCGGCAAGGTATCCGCGACCACCTCCTCATTTGGTGCGCCACTCAGTCGAGTTTAGGTATCCGAAACTTTGTCGTCGGTATCACTGTCAAGATCGCTTCGGACGAGACCATCATGCGAAAGGAAAAGACATTTATCAACAAACTCAACCTCGCGCTGGTTCAGGTGGGACACATTCGCGCGGAGGATTCTTATCGTTTACATATCCCATCGTCTCTAGATTCTGAAGCAAGAGTGGCCACATAACTGGCCAACTTTCATCACCGAGCTCGTCGAGTCCTCCAAAACTAATCTCTCGCTATGCGAGAACAACATGGTCATCTTGCGCCTTTTATCTGAGGAAGTCTTTGACTATTCGGCAGAACAAATGACCCAAACAAAGATCAAGAATCTAAAAAACCAGATGTGCGGAGAGTTTAGCGAGATCTTCAAACTCTGCTCCGAAGTCCTTGAAGAGGCACAGAAAACGAGTCTAATCAAGGGTACCCTGGAGACACTTTTGAGGTTCTTGAATTGGATACCTCTCGGTTATATTTTCGAGACCACCATCATCGACCTTCTACTCAACCGTGTCAGTGTAGCTCCATCTTCTACCCTTTCATTTCATGCTGATATCTACGCAGTTCCTTGAAGCACCAGAATTCCGCAACGTGACTTTAAAGTGCTTGGCAGAAATCGCTGGCCTTAATGTAGGGCCGGAGTATGATCCCAAATTTGTCATACTGTTCGCCATGGTCATGACTTCTGTAAATCGTATGATTCCGCCCTCAACCAACATTGCCGCCGCCTACGCGTCCGCATCCGACTCTGGTCAAGAACTTGTCCTCAATCTTGCGCTATTTCTGTGTAATTTCTTATCTAATCATCTTCGAGCTGTTGAAACCGAAGCAAATCGCGACGTGCTTCTCAATGCCCATCTATACATGGTCAAAGTATCACAAGTGGATGAACGCGAAATATTCAAGATCACGCTCGAATACTGGTCGAAGCTTGTGGCGGAGCTTTACGACGAGATCCAGGCACTGCCGATTGGAGACAGCGGCTTACTCATGGGCTTGAGCCTTGGCAATGGAACTGGTAGCATGCTTAACGGGATGTCTTTGCGAAAGAACATCTATGGCGATGTCTTGAGCAACCTGCGTCTTGTTGTCATTGAGCGAATGGTCAAGCCAGAAGAGGTATGAGTTTGAGTTTTCGCCGCATATTTTCTAACAGGCCTTCAGGTTCTCATCGTTGAAAACGATGAAGGCGAAATTGTCCGGGAGTTCATGAAAGAGTCGGACACCATCGTTCTTTACAAGCAGATGCGTGAACTTTTGGTGTACCTCACCCACCTGGACGTTGTCGACACGGAAAATATCTTGACAGAGAAATTGGCCAAGCAAGTGGATGGTTCAGAATGGAGCTGGCAGAACTTGAACACGCTCTGCTGGGCCATTGGTAGCATCTCCGGAGCTATGAGTGAGTAATTAATGTGTGTTAGTCTTGTTATTACATTGATGAATCTATTCCAGACGAGGAGACTGAAAAGCGATTCCTTGTGACTGTGATCAAGGACTTACTTGGGCTGTGTGAGATCAAACGCGGGAAGGACAACAAAGCTGTCGTTGCGTCAGATATCATGTATATTGTCGGACAGTATCCGCGCTTCCTCAAGGCTCATTGGAAGTTCTTGAAGACTGTGGTCAACAAGTTATTCGAGTTCATGCATGAAACGCATGAAGGTAAGTAGCAAACATAAATCTTCTCCGTTAAATCGATCATGAACAATTTCCTTGCAGGTGTTCAGGACATGGCCTGTGATACTTTTATCAAGATTGCTCAGAAGTGCCGCCGGCATTTTGTCATGCAACAGTCGGGGGAGCAAGAGCCGTTCGTCGACGAAATTCTACGGCTGCTGCACAGAATCACTGTTGACTTGTCACCTCAACAAGTAAATATAGGTTTCATAAGCCGACTTTCTGAATTGACACGAATTGTTGGAAGGTACACACGTTCTATGAAGCAGTCGGATATATGATTTCCGCCCAGCCGAACAAACCTCAGCAAGAAAAATTGATCGCAAAACTGATGGAGTTGCCCAACAACGCTGTTAGTCATCTTCATCTTCCTCGTGCTTGTCGACTGATTCGTTCGAAGTGGGATTCTTTGATGGCACAAGCCGCACAGAATATCGATGTGTTAAGCAACCTTGATAACATTAAAATTCTCTCGAATGTGTTGAAAACCAATGTTTCCGCGTGCACCTCCATCGGTAGCTTCTACTTACCACAAGTTGGTCGTATATTTCTGGATATGCTTGGCCTCTACAAGGCCGTCAGCGGCATCATAAGCGAGACGGTCGCACGAGAAGGTCAGCATGGACATCGCAGTTGCGTCAGTTTTGCTGATGTCTTGTATCAGGTGTTATTGCCACGAAAACCCCCAAGATTCGTCAACTGCGGACTGTAAAGAAGGAGATCCTCAAGCTGATGGAGACATACATCAGGAAGGCTGAAGACTTGGACTCCGTCAGTGCTAATTTTATCCCGCCACTTCTGGACGCGATCCTCGGAGACTATAACCGTAATGTGCCGACCGCGCGGGACGCTGAAGTTCTTAATGTAATGGCAACGATTACTGGCCGCCTTGGTGTAAGCTATTTCCCGTGCGTAATCTGGGGGTGGTCGCTTAGTTTTTTCGATGACTCCAGCCTCTCCTTACACCCCAAGTTCCCGCTATCCTTGATGCTGTGTTTGAGCCCACACTCAACATGATTAACCAAGACTTCGCCGAATTTCCGGAGCACCGTGTTGGTTTCTTCAAGTTGCTACGGGCCATCAATCTCAATTGCTTCCCTGGTGAGCGTGCTAATGTTTTTGCGTCCGCGTCGTCCCTAAGGCTCGGTCATAGCTCTCCTTGGAATACCACCGACTCAGTTCAAGCTATTCATGGACAGCATCATTTGGGCTATCAAGCATACTATGCGGGATATCGCGGATACAGGTTTAAACTGTACGTTGTCGCCGTTGTTCGGGAATCGTTGTATTGAAACTACGTAGTGTGTCTCGAGGTCGTCAACAATTTTGCAAGCGCAGAACCAGCCGTTGGCAACGCCTTCTTCCACCAATATTTCCTCAGCATTTTACAGGACATCTTCTTCGTCCTCACGGATGCTGATCATAAGAGCGGCTTCAAACTTCAGAGTCTTCTCCTTGCACGGTTGTTCCAGCTCGTCGAGACGAACCAAATTCAGTCACCATTATTCAATCCAACACAAGTGGCTGATCCGAACATGTCTAACTCGCTGTTCCTCAAGGAGTATTGTGCAAATCTACTCAAGACAGCATTTCCTCATGTCCACAAGTTGGTCTGTCGTTGGCAGTAATACTTCTTTGCTGATTAGGTGTGATGTAGCGGTCAAGTCCAAGTATTCGTTACGGGACTAGGAGAATTCCACAGCGACATCAACCGATTCAAGCTTGCGCTGCGTGATTTCCTCATCCAGCTCAAAGAATTCTCTTCCGGCGATAACGCTGAGCTATATCTCGAGGAGAAGGAAGCTGAGGCACTGATGAAGGCGCAAGCTGAACGAGAACTCGCGATGCGTGTACCCGGACTGTTGAAGCCATCGCAATTAGAAGACAAGGATGAGGATATTTCATAGAAAATGTTTGTACAACAGCGTCCTTGCCACTTTTCTCCTCTGGTGCACCTTTCTCTGACACGAGGGAACGTTTCCCCTACTTTTGCTTCGGAAGTACAGACCTTTTGAACTATCTTCATTTCATCAAGTTCTCTGACACTTCACTATGCTATCGACGTCTTCTCACAGCTTCGCATCTAATGTATTAGTATAGGTCGTGGAAAGTACCAAAATAATGTACTTTTGGGTGACGCCCAAGTTTGCTTGATAAGATACCACTGAGCACTCAGCTGATCACCACCATGTTCAAAAAGTAGCTCCTTGACTCCCAACGCAACCAAAGCAGGCGACTGATGCGTTTGCAGATTTACCCCATCCACCGACATAGCAAGTCAGACACCACCGAAGTCCTCTGTTCAGCGATCGATCCGGGCTGCGGTGCTTGCTCAGTGGCACCTGGAGCCTGAAACTCTCGAGCAGATATGGCCAAAGAAAGAGCCTTTGATTCACGCGAAATGGTGCGTGTCTCTTCGACCGACTCCCTTGACGTCTTGCCAATGCACCCAACAAGACAGCAAGGAACACATCTCGATCTATACGATCTACGGCGAACCGTTGTTCTTCCAGCACTCTGACGGTCCACTCTACCCCTCCCTTCGGCTGCTCCACAAGTGTAAGTCACAGTTGCACGGATCGACCGTTGCTTGTGCGCATTCCTGTAGACCCGTTCCTGCTACCCAAAGTCGGCATAGATCGTGGTGCGATACGCTTCCTGCTTGCGGGGGCGAACATGATGTGTCCTGGCCTCACGTCCGCTGGCGGTTATCTTCCCCCAGCAGAGGACGAGATACCTGCCAGCTCGCTCGTCGCGGTGCACGCGGAAGGGAAAGAACATGCGGTGGCGGTTGGGATTACAAAGTTGGGCACTGAAGAAATGCGCAGGGTGAATAAAGGGGTTGGTGTGGAGATCGCGACGCATTTGGGGGATGACTTGTGGGCGATTCAGACGATCTGAGCAGTATAACTGGTACACTACGAGTCTGTAGGTCGTCCGCGCCCACTGTCGTTTTTGGCGCGATGAGTCGGTACTATGGGGCATGCATGGTCCCCGGAACATTTCCGCTTCCCTCTCAAAAGGAGCTACAGTGTTCGACCGCCGAGGGTAAGTCTGATTTGATCGCCGAAGCAATAATGGACGGGTTCCTGGAAAGGACGGCCATGTAAGATCGTTGGTTTGCGCCGCCCCCGGTTTGCACTCATCCCGTTTCACAGCCTTTTTAGATTTCCCAGACCCAGAGTTTGGTGGGCCATGCAGGGTTCAGACGACGGCACGTTTGCGTATGACTCGTTCATTCGAGTCAATCCACGCAAGAAGCGAAAAGGGAAAAACCCAACGGATGCGTCAACGCCGTGCGATCGTTTGACACGCGTAAAAAAAGAGCTCGAGGCCGATGGCAACTGGTCGCTGGGCTGCGAGCGTACGTATTTGCTACTTATTGGGTCCGCGATGCCATTCCACTGAGATGACTTTCTGGACGAAAGAAACGCTCCACGAGGCACTTGCCGAGGCGCGCATTCGACCTCGAAGAGTGCTGTGTCTCGGACTGGGAAGCCCGTCGTCGTCCCGGGACGCTCGTGCGCAGCTTGCCTTGCTCTGTTCACTGTGTGCGTTTTTAGATATCGTGCGTGGATGCAGAAACTTTGGTCGACTTCTCCTGAGGAGCCGTGTTGCAGGACTCTGTCCACGTTTCCGTGTACGATCCTGTATTCACGGACGCAGACAAGCAGTTGTTCCAGAGCTTGGGGATGCGATGCCTTGACCACGCTCAGGCAAGCGGTTTCGCGTCGGACACCAGTTTCAGGCTGACAGCAGGGTCTACAGGGAGCAGAACATGCATTAGACCGTCCCACGGTGCTGTACATGCCGCACTGTGACCTGGGGCTGTACGAGACGGTCATTCGCGCAAACTGGACCCTCGAAGGTTTGTGTAACATAGTTTTTCTTGCGAATCGCTTCAGTGACTACGTCGACAAGTACGTATGGATGTCTGCTTGGCGACGGGGTCTCTGTCTAACCGGAGTCCGCAGCAACGCCGCTTCCCAGCTGGAAGGCAGATCCCCGTGCTTGATGAGATTGGGTACGTGAACCGAACAGCCGTCCGGTGTGTGTTCTGATGAGCGCCAGTACCTTTCGTAGCTTGTCATCCGGTTCCCACGTCAGACGCATTTCCCAGCGCATTCAACCAGCTTGCAGTGCAGTACGTCAGTCGGACCCCATTGTCCCTCCAAGGTAATATATTCTGGGACACTCCCGCTCCGTTCGAGCGTACAGAGAAAACGAGCATATCGATAGGCAGCGACACTGACCAAAGTGAAATTATTTCGTAGACATAGCACTACTAGCTAGCAGTAAACATTATACGAACTCAGGTTGTCATCAGGGAATGGAAGTGGATCAAGCTCGAAACGATCAAATACCGAACCTGTCGTGCGAATATATACGTCCGCTCGAGACCGCCGCAGTCTACATTCTCCTGAGAGCGACGCTTCGAAGAAAAAGTCAGAGGACCGGCCCAACGACGACAACGAGGGAGCATCGGATTCATCGTCAGAAGTATCCTCTATCGCTTCTGGCATAGAGATATCATCCAACTCATCGATGTCGTAGTGAGAGAGAGCGCCAAAGGCCGACGGAGACTCTATAGTGGGACCGAGTTCATATGGGCTGACGAGTGGTGGGTGGAAAGGTGGATACGGAACAGGATACTGAACAACGGTAGGCGGAGAATAGTGCGTTTGTTGGTTCAAGAGATCGTCCGACGAGGACATAGGTGAGATCAACGGACTCAAAGGAGTATCATCATCTTCCTCCACAGCAACGACTGAAGCTCGAACGTCCGAATCTGGGCAGAACTCGTCCTCTTCACCTCCACAAAGGGTCTCCAAAAGGGAGTCAAGCCATTCAGCTTCAGAGACAGTCATGTCAGTGTCATCATGAGGTATGAGTTTGCAGGCGTCGGGGAACATGAATGCGTCCGACTCCTCCAATTCGCTGCTGTCTTCGTCATCTGCTATATCTTCGGATAATACACACACGGGACTGGACGGGCCGTTCAACACAGAAGGTGAAGGGAGAGATTGTGAGCGAAACACCGAATTTTTAAGGAGGACCCAACGGTGAAGGTTACAGTTGTCCTTGCCACCTATGGCGGCTTGTAACTTGTTACGGGCCATTGTAAATAGATTGGGATGCTCTGCTGACATCTGCGCAGGGTGAAAAGGGAGTGATTTTGCGGAAACTGGGGTGTCTGGGGAGTGAAGAGGGGCTAGACTCAAATGACGGATGAAGGAATTTCTAAGAGACACACCAGAGTGAAGATTTGATTCGCCAGTGTATGCGGTATACGATGAAAGGCTCGAAGAGGATGGTGCCGTTGTTAGATTTACGGGCGAGTTTGTTGACCATACTTTTAGGGGAGGACAATATACGCTCGCGTGGGGGACGCGACGAGGACGCGACGGGGAGGGGAGGGGAGAGGAAGTCGAGGGATGACAGAGGCCGTTTATTGTGAGGGCATGGTGAGATTGAGGATGAAAAGAGGGCAAGGGAGGCGGAGGGGCAGCGCCAGGTTTATATAGTAATAATAATTTTGAAATACCCAAGAATTTCGTTGGTGTGACTCAACCGTGGCCCCCTCGGAACGAACTTCCTGCACAGCCACATAGTAAATACGTCAAAACACCACCACCCAAATTTCAGGTCACGCGATAACGGGCTCGTCATAATATTAGTGATTTACCCTGGTGCAGCGTCGCACGTATCTCTCATCTGCATTAGCCCTCGTCCATATGATCCTCTCCCAGTTCATCGCCTCTGACCGTCTCGATAAGCTTTTTCAGCTTGTTGATGCTTTTAGGAGACATGTCGCGCGCAATGGCGAGCCACTGTGCCGATTTGGCCTCATCTCCGACAAGTCGATAGACTTTGGCAAGCTGAAAGACGACATTCGATTCCTCAGGCGAGCTATCGCGAAGCTTTTGCAAATCTTCAATCGCCTCCTAAGAACCATAGATAAGAATCTCGTCATCAGCTGAACACCGCGCCGTCCCAATCCCACCTTGTAGCGCTTCATCGAAATGAGCATCTTCGCTCGCCGATAACGCACCAGCGCATTGTCGGGGGCTAATCGTACGGCTTGGTCAAATAGACTGTAAGCAGCAACCTTATCTCCACGACGTTCCACAGTCTGTGATGCACGCGTCAATTAAACCACAGCAAGGAACTCCTTATCAGCATGGTAGATCGAGCTGGCTCACCATACCCACGCATCCGAGAAGCACCGCATTTTGGGGGTGTATCTCGAGCGCCTTCCGATAATGGTATTCTGCAAGCCGGATTTTGCTCGTTCGCAGATAGCAAGTCCCGAGGCCATACCTATCATAGCTGTAATAAATCTCGCTGCACTTTCCAAGGGACTCGGATGCTAGGTTGATCACAAGTTCACACCCACCAGGCATTGTAGTGGCGTTGGTCAGCCCGTAACGCGGTTTGGAAAAACGAGATTGCCATATCGATGTCTTCGTCAATGGACTCGTGCCCACTCAAGGTGAACGCGTATGCACAACTCGGGTCCAGTTCGGCTGCGCGGCGAAAACATGTCAAGGCTTGTGAACGCTCTTTCTGGAGTGAAAACAAATTGCCAGCGGCGATCCAAGCTTGCGGCGAATGCGGATTGATACCCATGAGCTCCTGGGCTAAAAACGATAGTTGCACGTTTTGTTGCAGGTGCCACAGTAGCGTCGAGTACACTTCCATATCGGTGACTCGATAAGGTTGCAGAGCACGCGCCGCTCTGAAAGCCCGTTCAGCCTAGAGATGCACGTAAATTTCAGTGTCAGATAGCAGAAATTAATTGCGTGAAATTAACCGCAGCGAGCAATGACATACAGAAGCGTACTCCAACCTTTCATAATGGGCTCGCCCGACCATGGACAACACCCATGACGATTGCTGGTGTATCGAAGGCATGTGTTCGAGTTCCATTAGACAAGAGTAGCAATCATAAACAGACATCGCCCGGGTGGCCCGCGCGAATCGTCGCATGAGATCGTAGATATAGTAGTCGGCCATTTCTAGTTCGTAAGCTTCCTGAGCGGTTCGCTCATGAGCAGGTGTCCAATGACTCGGCGCCGGAGAAGTTTCTGAGTGAGGGGATTGAGCATTTGAGGCTGGTGAGGTGGAAGACGCGATATCTGCGACACCCAGAGTGTCCTCGTCGAGATCAGACCCTATTGAACGCGATCGTGAGGTGGTAATTTGGCGTCGGCGTTCTCGCAACGGTGGGTGCTGGTGAGTAAAATAAAGCATATTTGAGAAATCGACGGATCCTTGTAATGAGATGGCGAGAATCTGACCTTTCCAGCTTGTTTATTCATAGTACCACCCAGAAGTCGCGTACTGCGTCGCGGGCCGACACCATTGTTCCCAGGATGTCGCTCATTTTTTCCGACTCCAACGACGCTCCTTAGGTTCTGAATAGGCTGAGAACGACGACCGGGTAATGAGAAGATATTAGCAAATTTCAGGGCCGGGCGGGCGCGTGCCTTTTTCAAGGGTTCGTCCACTACCAATTTGGACGACTTGGAATTTGTTAAATCGACGCTCCGCTGGCGGGTTGTTGATCGTAAACGCTTCTGAACTGGTCCGGTCTCGTCTGCTGATGAGAGGGGCCGGGCAGGAGGTTGAGATAGGCCAGCTGGTGCATCTTCCATGCGGAGGCCACGGGGCACCGTCTGGCGGAGGATGTGGCTATCTGCATGTAAGAACGACTCATTGGTGACTCTGGAGATCCCAAAGTAAGCCAACATGCCACTTCAATCGAATGTCCAGACTTACAGCGAGTCGCATGGCGCATGCGGTGGCTCTATCTGAAAAACTTGAGGAGGTTTTTTCCGACCCCGGTTGTGAGTACTGTTTTCAGCAACATGGGGGGTGAAGAAGCCGACACCTGTGGTAGTTGGTCCTGGTACGACCTTGATGATTGGAGGTTCTCCTGGCGGAACTTGCTTAGTCGGTAATGGTCGCGGTGGAAAGATCTCGTCTACTTCTGGTGCAGAACCTGAATGCTGTATTGTAACCAATCTGAAAGCTACGCCGAAGCTACCCACCGAGTGTGCATAATCCCTCGAATGCTTCCCAAAGAAACGGATCCAGCGCTAACGCCTGGCGAAAGCTAGCGGTGGCTTTTTCAGGGAGATTGCCCTTGAGTGCCACGATTCCAGCTCGACAGCGAAGAGCCGCCTCCTCCGGAAATGCTCGTGACGTTCGGAGGCCCATCGACTCTGGTAACAGATAAGATGGTTACGAAATTGGCCGACTATATACGTACGCGACGGAACATAGTCTGTATCCTTCAGAGCAGCTTCCAGGGCCTCATACGCCTGCCGGTAGCGCGAAAGCGCCATACAACATTTCCCTTTGATTTCTAGACAACTGCTGCATTTTTCCTGTTCAGTGCCACTCACTACGTATAGGGCAGAATGCGGTTGTCGGGCGCGAAGAAGGGTAGTCGCGTAGAGGTGACGTGCATCGTGGTCGTGTTCGTCCGCGACGTGATATCGTTCAGCATAAAACACAGCAGATCGAACGAGGTCATAATCAAGACATGTCCATATCAACGACCGAAAACGTTGCCCGATCTGAGGAGAAGGTATGGCTGAGGCACTGGCTTTGGAGCCTTCCTGTTGCATAGCATCAGCCCAAAGGCTTAAGATATCTGCAGGAACTGGTATGAACGTTGAAAGAGATTCCAAAAGAAGCGTTCGTCGTGGAAGGCTGCAGGTAAGGTGAGTCGACGAGGACGAGATTTCGAAACGGACCACCCACAGTCGAAACGCGTGTTAAAGCTGGAAAACAACAGCGCATTCACCCATCACGTGACTCTTGGACAGGGGCTCATGTGTTTGTATTACGTAAAATACACGGATCCCTACTAGTGTCCATGACCGTCTGTCTCCTGCTTGGGTTCTTGCGGCAACATGATCAGCGATACGGAACTACATTAAAGACAGTGGGCTCACCGGGTATGCATTGAATCGCATCGTCAATCCGCAGCAGGGAGATGGCTGCCTCGTATGCAGACTTCAAACTCCGGACTTTGCTCAACGTCGGCTCCAAGACGCCCGCAGCAACGTTGTCCCGCACATCGCCGTTGATGAGGTCAAGCCCGTATCGCAAAAGCACTTTTTTTGGATCACCTGCCGGTGCACTTTGCGCTGCGTTGTGGTAAGAGCGGAGCTTGGCCACCAGCTCAGTTGAGTCTTTTGCTGCATTCACGGCAAGCTGCTTTGGGATTGACAATAGGGCAGCCGCGAACTCTGCGATTGCCAACTGCTCCCTTGAGCCCTAGAACGCTCTCAGTGATTTGTAGACTTTTAATAAAGAAAAAAAGATAGGCTCACGAGTGTCGTGGCAAAGTTCTCCAGGTAAATGCTAAGAGCAGATTCGACCGCGCCTCCACCTGGAACAACTGACCCGCTTTCTAGGGTTCGCTTGATGATGGACAGTGTGTCGTGTAATGCCCGCTCCATTTCATCCAACATGTAATCATTCGCGCCACGCAAAACGATGGATGCGGAGTTGACAACTTTCGTTCCCTTGACGAGAATGAGTTCGTCGTCAGATATGCGTTCTTGTACAACTTCATCCGCAACGCCCAGGTAGCTAGATTCGTAAGTCTCGTTTCCTTCCAGATCCGCAAGACTCGAAATCAGGGTTCCTCCTGTGGCTTTTGCAATGCGCCTGAGATCCTCCTTGCGGCATCGACGAACAGCCATTGCCCCAGCTTCTACGAATTCCTTCAAGCACAGATCGTCAATGCCTTTCGTGGTAAGGACGACGTTCGCTCCGACGACAAGGATTTTGCGGATGCGTTCGATGGTAATTTCGGCCTCACTACCGCACACGTCAAGACGGGCTCTAACAAGAATTTCGCGAACATACCGCTTGCGGATCTGTTCTAGTTGATCAGGGTCGTCCACAAGAATTTGTACACCCAACTGCATCCGCGTCTTTTGGAGGTTGATGTCAAGACAGGCTATCTTCGCGTTAGTGATACGTTTTTTCATAGCTGGGAACAATCGTTACGCGACGAGTGAAAAGGAAAGAGATGGAAGACCAAACCTTGACTAGCGACCGTGCAATTGAGTGCATAACCTTGGACAAACAAGGACTCCCTTGCACTTCTACCATGTGCCTTCAAAATGTTTACTGCCTTGACTGGATATTTGATGTCCCCTCGAAGATTGATTGATTTGACGGCAAGCATTGCATCAACGGCCATTGGAGCAAAAAGATCGTCATCACTCCATGGCCAATCAGACCTAACGCAGGCTGATTGGGATATCTAGACTTACTTGCCGATGATCTTGCTAGCCATGCTGGTTTTGGCGGCATTGATTAATGCCTCGCGCCCCAGAGAATCGACCTTTATACTAAGATTATCCTGCATGAACCTCACGGCTTCTCTGCAGGCGAGCCTGTAGCCGGTGATGATGGTTGTCGGATGGATCTTGGTCTTGACAAGTTCATTGGCACGACGGAGTAGCTCGGAGGCGATGATAACCACGGAAGTGGTTCCATCTCCGACCTCCTTGTCTTGCTTTTGTGCGAGATCAACAAAGATTTTTCCGGCTGGATGCTCCACGGACAAAAGGGAGAGGATGGTAGCGCCATCGTTGGAGATTGTCACTTCCTGCATGGGTGTGAATATTGGGACGAGGAGACAAAACGACGTACTTACGCCGATATTGTCGACGAGCATTTTGTCGAGGCCAAGGGGTCCTAGAGAGCTCTTTACTATGTTGGCGATTGAAAGTGCAGCTGTGACTAGGAGAGGGTCAGACGAACGAAGGGGGAAGACACGGGTCGTGCTCGCCGTTCTGGTCGCGGATGTCCTGTCCAGTCACTCTGTCTCCACCCAAGAATGCACCTGCTCGTGGATCGCGTTGAAACATGGCGAGATCTCGAAGCTGGCGTGACGACGGTGAGCTACTACTACTCCTGCTTACGCAAGCTAGACTAGACCAGTAGTCGTCCTCAAAGTGGACGTCGTGGACCGACTCAGAGTCGTCAAGTACGCAGTGCCCTTGTTCTGGATGTGAATGGCACAACCAAAACGTCGGGTGTCCTACGTGATACCACCCCCAGTCGACCCTGTCCCTTATCTCAAATTGCCTCTCTTGGGACTTGCCCGTCACGGTTCACCTCGTCCCCTCCTCTTCTCCTCACAACACCAACCCCAGGTGCCGCCTGAGCACAGCCAGCCCAGACATCGCCTCGGCGTCGCATCTCTCGCACTCGATATCACTACACAGCTGCAAGGTCTGCCCATCCCGCAAGGCATATTGTACACAGGCAGTCGGGATGGACAGGTCATTTCCTGGGACCTGGGACTGTCACTCTGGCCAAAGCAGCATACATCATCGCGACGGAGTCGTGCCGCTATATGGGAGACATTAACAGGAATGGCGGACGCAGACGAGGAGACAGAGGAGGAAGAGCACCGCGACGGAGATGTACTCGGGGATGTCAAAGAGAGTGGCGGTAGAAAGCGGAGGAGTAGGACCCTCGATGATACTCCCTTCGAACACCAATGGGCGCTCGGTCCCGAAACGCTTCACCTCACAAAGGTAAGAAAAGTGTTCGTCCCCCGTCACATTTCAAACCAACGCGATACCAGGATTCACAGTTTCGACAGTGTGTACAAATGCACACAGACTGGATCAATGACATACTCCTTTGCAACTATAATCAAACCAGTCCGTCCATCGCGTTTGGATACCTTCGCGCGCTGATATTGCTATGTAGTCGTTTCCGCCTCTTCGGATGGCACTATAAAAGCATGGAATCCGCATTCAAATCCGCTAACGGACCCGTCAATCATTGGCACCCATGCCGACTATGTCCGCTGCCTCTCTTTCTGGTAATTTAACCGTAAACTACCAAACCCATCTTCTCACCAACCACTCAGTCGTGAGTCGAACTGGATCGTTTCAGGCTCGTTCGATCGGTCAATAAAGCTATGGGACCTCACCCTATCGTCACCGACACCACGACCTCTGCTGACCTTCAATCCGCCTGACGCTACTGCGCCGAAAGCATCTGTATACGCTCTTGCAGCGGATCCACAAGGACACGTCATCGCCAGCGGCTCTCCGGAGCGTGTAATACGAATGTGGGACCCTCGGTCTGGAAAACGCACCGGAAAACTCGTCGGCCACACCGACAACATACGGGCGATATTGCTCTCCGACGATGGTAGATACGTACGGTGGCGCATTGATCTCACTCTACGCACATTCTCATGCTCCCTTTCCAGCTTCTTACGGGTTCTACTGACGGTGAGCCAGTCCCAATACTTACATGCAGCAGCTTGAGCTTATCACAACATAGCTTCGATCAAACTCTGGTCCTTATCCTCGCAACGCTGCTTGCATACATTCACGTACCATACAGATTCTGTGTGGTCTTTACATTCCACTCATCCATTCCTGAAGGTATTCTATTCAGGGGATAAGTCCGGGATTGTGTGCAAAGTGGACGTTGAGGGCTGCTCGGATGTTGCAGACGGCGTTTGCATTGTGCTTGCACGAGAGTTGAACGAAGAAGGCGGAGAGGGAATAAACAAGATTGTCACCGCCGACAATGAATTGCTTTGGACAGCGTCGGGGAGCTCCAATGTCAGTCGTTGGAGAATCCCCAGACGACTGGTGAAGCGCGGAACAGGAGATGACCGAGACCCATTTTCCGATTCCACTATTACAACCGGGCGCATCTCGACTGGAATGGAACCTCCCTTGTCAACCCAACCTTCAATCCATCAAGGTAATATGGTTTTACAGCCTGATTAGTATATGATCATTGAAGCGACACTCTAGGCCGCCGGGATGACGGACCCCCCTCGTATCCGAATGTTCCACTTTCTTCCCTTGTTAGGCTTGCTTACCCGAATAGCTCATTTTCACCTTCATTGCTACTGTCTCGGGGGTACGATGCGGATGCAGCTACCCTATATTCTGCGGCCTCGGTTGTATCCGTTCCAGGTGGGCTGTCACCGTTTAATGCTGTTTTTCAACATTCCGCTGCTTTCACGTCATCAAACTCTCAAAGAGACATGAGAGGTCACGTCTCAATGACAAACATCGACCAAGATCCCATGCACGAAGCCCATGCAACCTACACAACTCAGGAGCTAGGCGAACTTGCCTCGGATGCTACTCCTTTCAATTCCCGTCCGGATACAGTAATTGCAGGTTCTCGTGGGCTCGTTCGGGCGGTGTTATTAAATGACCGCATGCATGCCTTGACGGTCGACACAACGGGCGAAGTTGCTGTGTGGGATATCATCCGTGGAATATGCTGTGGTTCATATCTGAAAGAGGATGTCCAGGCTGCAAGTATCCGTGGGAGTTTGGATGGCAGCGGCAGAGAGCGAACCATTGCGATTGGTGATAAGGAATGGAGCCCTCGCGAGGCTCTCGAGGCAGTCAGAGAACGCATCGAAGGAGAGGCCGTTGTGTCTGCCTGGTCGTCCGTGGACACGAAGACCGGAGTCCTCACCGTGCATATCAATGAACGCTGCTTTGAGGCAGAAATATACGCCGACGAAGCAGGCTTGGACTCCGACAAACATCTCAATGACGAGCTCAGAAGTGCGTCCGTAAACGATCATGGAAAAGTTGATACTAATGTGAGGTTAAAAGTAAACCTTGGGAAATGGGTCCTCAGGAATTTATTCCTAGGATTCGTAGAGGAGGAGCAGAGAATTCGGCGAAAACGGGACGTCCAGGGCTTAGGGTCTAGTCAACTGGGTTACACCAACGTAGACCACAGTGTGGGCAGGACAAGCTCGGAACTCGATGGTAACCCCTCTAGCACAGCGGGACGCATTTCACCTCTCGGGGCATCGAGATCCTTATCATACCTGCCAATATGTGCGGTGGTTGTCACCTCTGAAAATGCATTACCGGCAGTTCTTCCTGCTCTACCCTCAGTCGCCAAGCCTTCCCCTCTACTCACTCCAATGATACCCTTGAAGACCCTCAAGCCCGCAAGCAGCACCCCTCGGTCACCTTCGTCCGATAAGCCGCTTTTTCCTCGTCCAATTCGAACCCATGGGCTCGATATACCACCACCGAGCGCGAGCCGCGAGCCTGATTACTTTTCTGCTAGTGCCCGCAGACCTTCGACGGTGAGCACTGCTCTATCCGAAGGTGAATTTTTGGGATGGGGAGGTCCTGGCACCCCGCCACGTCATGTTGGTGACTCCTCTGGACCGATGACCCCAACTACACCGGGAGGTAGCTTCATGGGTCGTCTCAAAAGTTTCGGAAAGGGTCCAGGTCGAAGGGCAACAAATGACGCTACCCCGAGCTCCCCTGTCACAAACAATACTATGGACATCCCGACTGTTCCTGAGGTGCGATCCATTCAGGATGTTGTTTTATGTAATCGTTTTCCCAATATCTTGTAGGATAACGAATCTGGCTCTGCGAGGACACCCGCTCAAGTTCTACTGTTGAATCCTCTTTCACCACCCTCGTCGAGTGAGGTTCCGACACTCTCACTACCACCTAACATGATGGTGATGATGTCGGACGAATCTTATCCTGGGTGGAAGACCGTTTATCGAGGTAGTGTCGCGACTACCTGGGCTGACGTATATACCCTCGAAGAAAACATGCCACTTTGGTTGCTGGAATATGTCCTCCATAACAAGGCATTTGTCCCACCTCCGAGCAAAATCAGCTTCGTTCTACTACCATGGCCAACCCCAGATCCCGGTAGTGAACGACTACCCGAGCTCTTGAATGTGTATGTTATGTTGAGCGTCGCATGCTTATTATTGACTGTCTTCAGTGCCCAGTCAAAGTTGACCGCGAGCAAATTTCTCCGAGTACGGAAACTGACCCATCATGTATGTAGCCCATATTCCATGAGCTGATGTGAGTTGATTGCACCCTAGGTGCAAGAAAAATTAGAGAAGCTGTCCAGAACAGCCAACTCCATGCCTTCTTCCCCCGTTGATACGCCCCCGCCTGGCTCTCCGAATGTGAAGAGTTTCCGGACGCGAGCAGAGGAGACATATGAAATTCTTTGCAACGATACGGTACTTTCGCTCGACATGACACTTGCTGCAGTGCGACAATATTTGTGGAAGCAGACTTCTGAACTGACAATGTACTATCGCTTGCGGAGCTATCCGTCAGTGCAGGGTGGCGTTGATAGTCCACCGTGATGCGATACCCAACCTTTAGAATTTATAACAAACGTTATCCCCAAAATCCAGCAGTAACTTATAATATTTGACAATTTTGTGTACGGTTACCTGCTGTCGTTTTTGCCACTGTCACGAATAGAAATAACTCGTCGCTGGGCATAGTGAGGACGAACTTTACGGTTGTGGTTCATTGAAGGGAAATGATAGCTCATCAAGTGATTTGTACACGAGCACATGGCCAAAGTACCCGAACACTTTGCTGGGTAGACAAGTACCGTTAGCAAGAACCCATCGAGCACCTGCCACAGATCGTAGTTTTTTTTACCTCTGCGACCGGTTGCTAGTCACGCGAATGAAAGCAACTAAGACGCTT
Organism: Tylopilus aff. balloui; assembly: GCA_038089055.1. Taxonomy (NCBI): domain Eukaryota; kingdom Fungi; phylum Basidiomycota; class Agaricomycetes; order Boletales; family Boletaceae; genus Tylopilus; species Tylopilus aff. balloui. Next base: position 20,631 of record JBBPKC010000052.1, on the reverse strand, counting down.
TATTCAGACTTGATAACGACTGAGCAATCACGGAGTGTATATCTATGCACCGATCCTGCAACATCTCAATACACTGACAGAGGAAAATTAAGGGACTGAAACGCATGACAATGGAGCAAAACTCGCCCTGAGGGTAACCTCGGCAGTGATTCGACCTGATTGCCAAACATTCGTGACGGAAGAGAGAGCAGGCATGGACGCGACTACGATGACACCATCTGATGTATTCGTCTCTTCTTCAGTGGGATCTAGCCGGACTTCGTCTCCCCGCACCGCCTGGAGATGTTGAAATCCAAGTTACTAGCTAGTTGACGGCTTCCTTACCGCAGAACACGACGCGACAAGTCCAAACATCTCGATACCTGCATCTGCGAGCGCGGTGCTTGCTGCTATCGAACCAGACGCTACGCAAGCTTCAATGCCGTCATTTTCGATGATTGTGATGAATACGTCTATGGTCGACTTTGGAAAGAGTTCCAAGCAAACGGACGATGCGATCGATTGATGGATTAGAACAGCAAGGGACCTGTCTTCGGCATCCTTTTATTGAGATTTTTATTGAGCGAAACGGTCGTAAGGCGCAAAAGCACTCACACGAAGGGGTGGACGACGACGAGTGCACGAAAATGGTGCGAATTTAACCTCGATATTTAGTTTGCCCTTTTCACTGTAGGTGGTGGACTTGGATTGCCTCGGGCCGTACCTGTCGAGGGTTGAATGCACCGTCAGACATGCGCGTTGTGGTCGTGTTCCCGGTGAACGAGACTGACACAGCACACGCCAGCTTGGTTTTTTCGGTCTCTATGTAAGCTGAGCCGTTTGCTTGACTGATCAACCCAGGCTGCAAGACTTTGGACGGATTAGCTTAGAGGGCAAAGTAAGTACGCGTCGCACAGATTGGGCGTATGTCCGTCGACCATCGACCGCGCCGTGGCTTCCAGGCAGTGGAGCGCTCCTGAGCAGGCTCGAACGGCGGTGGAAAGCTTTCCTCGGGACCGTTTGTGCGCCTTCTGTCGAATGTCGCCATGCCAAAGCAGAAATTAGATTACATAAGTCATGAAGGTCTCCTTTGCACTCTCCAACAAGAGCACAAAGCCGCTCGGTGCTGCCCCTCTCCTCGCTAAGCCAGCCGCGTTTTCATCGCTAGACGACGAAGGGACTCGAGATGTCGTTCCAGTCACTTCGAGCAGCAAAGACGACCACCCGCATAAATCACTTTTGGCTGCTAACATCGCGTCGTCGTCAAAAGCTGTGCGGAAGCGCATGCAGCAGGAAATGAATGTCGATGCTACCATCTACCAGTACGATGAAGTCTGGGACAGGATGCAGGAAGTGAAGCAGAGACAGAAGGAGGTCAAAGAGGCAGATGCGAAGCAACGTAAAGTGGGTGCGATCATATTGTCCTTGATCAAGCGCTCTCATGTGGCATGTCAGCCTAAATACATAGAGGGTCTCTTGAGTTCCGCTGCTACTCGCAGACTAGATCGTCTGAGAGCGGAGGAAAAGATGATTCAATATGAACGGGAACTGGAAGGGGATGAGTTCGCAGACAAGGAGGCCTTTGTCACTCAGGCATATAAGGACCAGATGGCCGAAGTCCGAAAGGCAGAAGAAGAAGAGCGGCAGAGGGAAGGTTTGTCTTATCTCTCGCCTGTGCTCGCAGTTTGCAACTAACGCGTGAATGTCAGAGGCTCAAAAAAAGAAACAAAAAGGGGTAACAACCGGGATGGTGCATTTCTACCGCAAACTGCTCGAGGAATCTGAACAGCAGCACGAAGACACCGTCGCAGCCGTTACGGAACGCAAACCCCTTATCGGGCCCCAAGGCCCTTCGCTGACCATCACTAAGCCCGCAAACCTGACACCAAGATCCGACGTGGAACTAGCTCGAATTGCACTCGAGCAAGGAAAAGTTGTCGAGTTAAACGATGACAACCAGATTGTCGACAAGCGAGAATTGTTGTCCGCAGGATTGAATCTTGCAGCTCCCGACACACGCCGCGTTGGGCTGCAAATGGTCACCAAAAAATCAGAAGACAAAACTGAAACCCGTCTTCACCGTGCCGTGGGGACTGCAGCAAGTCGTAGGGAAATCACCGCAAGGAGGAATGCAGAAATCCGTCGACAAATGGACGAAGAACACGAACGGCAACAGGTACAGAGGGAGAGAGATGAGGAGGAGAATAGGCAAAGGACTATTGCGAAAAGGAATACCGAAGCAGATGTACAGGATGCAAGGGCACGATACCTGGAGCGGAAGCGTCGGAAACTCGAGGAAGGCACAACCACGACTGCCAGTGCCGAGAACGCATCATGATGCATGATCTGATGCGGTCGTGCCCATATTCCGTCGAGAGATGGGCCGCACGATCCCAGTTATATTGTATCAACAGGGCTGGTCAAGACGCTCCTCCCCCAACAACAGTAGCAGTCGTCTAAATTCTTGCAGCACGACCGCCACAGATGGACGTCTGTCTGGGTTATGATGAAGCATCGGTCCTGTGAGATCCACGAGTTCAGGAACGCAAATATCGGCAATCTAGTGTAGGTCTCAGTAGGGCTGTGAGATAGGTAGACTTGCTAAATCAGCCCCACCTTGCATGCTCTGAGGATGAGAATTGCTAAGGCCCAGACGTCGATCATGAAAGGGTTACACGCCTGGCCACGTTCGAGCTCGGGAGGGACTTCTGTCCCCTTTGGCAAGTTTGAGTAAATTCCAGGAGAAGTGACGCCGTCGACTCTCCAGCTGTGTTCGTAATCGATGCACGCACACCTGCCATGGTAATCAGTGAGGAAATTATGCAGGGATATATCCAGGTGCGCAATGCGATTCCGGTGCATAAAAGCGACGTGCTGCAAGAAAAAAGGTATGAGCAACGTAGAAACACGAGCCTCAGAGGTAGATGTTACCTCTATGCATTGATGGATTGCTGACAGAAGGTCTCGTAGCGTAGGGGGTATCTCGGGCAATAAATGGGATGACCACGCCTCCATTACAATGAAAGATATATCATCGGTAGGCACGTCGATTATGTCGAGGACGGCTATATTCTGCATGTCATGGCAAGGTTATAACGCAAAGGTAGGCGCACACGTATACAGTGATTCATGGGATCGCGCTGGAAGTGCGGGGAGGACATGAGTCGGACAATCTGAGCTTCTCTGCTTTGTCGGTTGACAACCTTGATCATTAACTCGACGCCGGTCATGCAAGAGGTGGCTCGGAAGAGGTTTTCCGGCTACTATGGGTTGAAAGATGCGACGAGACGGGGAAAGGACAGGGTGACGAACCAGGCCGGGATCCTTGCAGAGAGCACTGTCGTCGGACGTGGTGCGCGGAGGAAGATGTGCAGAGACGTGAGGGGTGTCTACGCCGCGTTGTCGATAGTGTTCTCTGACATCGTGCACGGTATCGAGTCGATAGCCCTTGGACAGGATGCAATCACGGTACAGCAACCAGCAGGGGTAGACGCGAGCGTTGAGTTGGTCGTCGTCGAGCTCTGAGGAGGAAGACGACGCTGTGGAATCGCATTCGGACTCGACAGACGAGGGCATGGCATTTGGGGGCGGAGGGGATCATGGCGGACAATTAATAGGCAGGGTATGGGACAAACATGCCCCGTTAGTTCACCACTGTCCGCGATGGAGGAGGGCACCAAGTCCAAAAAGACAGTCTTTGTCGGCGGCATTGGTGACGACGTGGACGAATCCGTCCTTTACGAGTCATTCTCGCCCTTTGGTGAGTATTTCTTTCCCGCCGTCGCCAACGACGACGAACTAACCCCAACAGGCGATATCGTCGAAGTACAGCTCCCACCAGCCACGACCAACCCAACCTCGGACTCAGGTATACCACTTTCGAGTCCATCTGACCACCGTCCTGATACCCCCTTCTTAGAGCCCAAACATCGTGGCTTTGCCTTCGTCACGTACGCGTCTCCTGCGGACGCTCAGGACGCGATTGATAACATGGACCTCAATGAACTCCGTGGAAGGGTCATCAAAGTAAACATCGCTAGGCCAATCAAGGCCGCCATTCAGCCAGGGGCTGGAAACAGAGCGAGTAAGCACTCGATTTCCCAGCGTCTCCTGTCAAATAGTCACTGGTCACCGTCCATAACCAGTCTGGGAGTCGGAAGAATGGTTGAGGCAGTATGCTAAACCACTCGCTCAAAGTGGAGGCAAGTCTCACCCGTCATCTTCGTTCGCCATACCTAACCCAGTCGCTAGGTGTTCAAGGACGCAACGCGCAACGGGGTGCTAGTAATACGAGCGATGCAAAAGTACCAGACGCCACCGATGAGGATGCAATGGAAGAATAGCATTTCTCTCCCAACTCATCTTGCTTCCTGGATGCCAACGTTTCACCCAAATGGTCGCGCATGACAACCCTACCCGTCAGTCCTATCCGCAGTTTAACCCAAACACGTTTATGGGCATGTCGGACGGATTCAAAATACTGCTATGGCTTGTAATGTACAGTCCATGGTCCAGAAATGAAACGAAAGACAGGGAACGCCCTGCGTTCAGAAATCCTTAGGATGACTGATGTCTGATTCTTCGAACTGTGCGCGGGCACGCTTGATATCCTCTTGCATGAATAACAGTTCTTCCATCCGAGCAAGTTTTTTTGCATCTGCCGGCCGCGACAATGCCCGCCGCAGGTCTTCAATAGACAGTCGGGTCTTTCGTTGTGATCCCGCCGCCGTTTGACACTGTTTCGCAGCTGTCACGAAAGGGTTGTTCGTCCGGCCAAAGAAAAAGGTGCGCACAACGTCGACGATAAACTCGACCAGGATTTCTTCCATCACGTTCACCGTGTCCGTCGCTGGGTTTCTGTCATCTCCGAAGCCATACATGAGGTTTTTGACTGAATGCTAGCACGATCAGACGGGGCGAAAAACGTTCAAGAATCATGGATGAACTGACGTTCTTTCGTGAAGAGTCCCTTGAAGTTGGCGTGCTTGCGACCTCGGCCAGCGACGCCAGTGGTTGCAGCCGTAGTGGCGCCTGTCTCGCGCACATATGTTGGGGTGTAAGAGGAGAAGGTGGTCGGTCTCGGAGTGAGGACGGTCGATGGGGTAGCAGTTGTCGCGGTAGAAGTCTGTGCGGCCGATCTTGTGGGCGTAGTTTGGGTTTGCTGGGGAATGTAGCTGTACGGGTATGGCCATGCGCCATAGCCAGTTACGCCAGAGGCATACGCGCTTTGGTAGGCTGCCGCATAGCCCTGGGTTTGATACGCACCAGGTGTACCGGGATGGTAGGCAGCATAAGGATAAGATGTTCCTGTAGCGGTGTGTTGGTAGTGTGAGTAAGACATGCGAGTACTAGGCACTTTGAATCGTATCCTATCATATACCGCCGTCACCGTCCATCTCGCCCCTCTCTAGTTTCCGTGCACGATCCATCATTTGGCGTACTTTCTGCCACTCCGTATTTATGATACCACGCTCATCGAGCCACTCCATGACTCTATCCGCCTCGTGAAGGTCGCGCGGAGGTTTGATGCCACCGAAATGCGCAACCTTGACAAACCGTTGGGTCTCATCCTGAGCCCTCAGAATCTCCCGTTGCAGGGATTTATAGAGTGAATACTACGTTGGGGTTACCGTCATGCAGAAATTATAATTCGCAAGCGGACGAACCTCCCAATGACTGAATTGATGATATGCTCGAGTGCGCGCGGCGCAGAATCGACCAAGATGAAACACTTCTTTGACGACTCCATCCCCATCTCCGTCACTGTCTTTATCCTCATCCTCCCCCGAGCTTTCATTTATATCGTCATCCGACACATCCTGCACACGGCCGCATCAACAAGCATTGGGGAAGCACGTAGACAACGTTACCTCGAAGTCATACTCATCGTATGGCTCGCCCTTCAATCGCCCCTTCAATGTAGACAACCTACCACCCAGATGGCATGCATCACATTGGGGTATCGCAAACTTCAATCTAGCCAGACTAAACTTCGGGTAGGTTTCAAGGGCTTTCTTGAAGTTTGATCTCCACACGGACGATGCCACGAGTGAATCGCGCATCCCACTCAACTTGCGACGAGTTACTTGTAGTGGTACGGCAAGGTATTCCTCCTCTGGCGACATGATGAATTGTTTACTCTGAGCGAAGTTCGAACAGTCAGACCTTTGAGCGCACGTTCGAGAAACGGACGCCGCTGAGCCAACGGCCGAACGGCCACATGTACAAAAAGCTGACAGACAATCTTGAAATGATGCGTCAGATCTTGGTGAGCGCTCAAACTGAATGCGAGAGGGAGCTGCGCCGGGGGAACACCATGTGCATCGTCGACGATGAAATCTTGGTCATCTTCTTCATCGCTATCTGTTTCATCATCTGAAGCATCCGACTCTCCGCTGTGATGAGGTTTGGCACCCTTGAATGGAGCTGCTGAATCCTCCGATTGCCCGGCTTCAGAGGGAGACGACTCGAGTTCTATTTCATCACGTTTCTTGCCCTTGAGCACTGGAGGGTAGTGAGTCGAATATGCAACATCGGAGTGCAGACCTCCCAAGTCACTCACTCTTGAGCTTTTCCAGGTTCTTCTGAAACGTAGTCATCTTGCCTCGAGAACGCAAGCGACTCTCGAGTACTTCTAAGTGCGCGTGTCACCAGCAATGTCCGCGAACGGTATCAGCCAAGGTACTCACGATGTCCTGCCTCGAGTATATCATCGTCCTCTTCGTCGGGAGTTGGGGGTCTAATACCCTTGATCAACTTGCGCTTGCGAGGTAGCGCCTCATCCTCGGAGTCTAGGATGACCTTATTCTTTCCTTTGCGATTTCGGGGTACCATTAGCGCCTCGTCCATCGACTCGTCACTTGTTGTGGATTTGGGAACGGCAAAGGCGCCCGCGAGGGTCTTGTGTTTCTTCGGACGAGGAGGAGACCGGTCTTCGTCGCTGATTTCAACGGCTTCTGGCTCAAAGCGTATTGCACCAACATCACTGTCTGTATCATTTACTACTCTGTCGGAATGGCTGTCGGAATGGCTGCACGAGTAAGTGGATGCTTTACGCGTCCGCTTTCGCTTTGAGGGGCCAAGGTGGGGACTACTTAGAAACGGTTTGGAAGATGAAGGTGGGGGCGGAGAACCAAGAAGGTCGGGCAGCGTTTGTTGCTTGAACTTTACGGAATACGGGAACGTAGTTCTAGACATGGGCAGAGGAGAGCAACACCAAAGTCGGCAAAGGTGGAGGACTCAGTTCGATCCACGGCCTGTACAAACATCAGACCTATGTACCACCCGCTCTGTACTTTCGCCATATCAAGCCGCACGCAGCTTGGCCTTTTGTGCCTTTCTGGCCTTCTCCTTCATGATCGTGGACCCGACGAACCAACCAATGCCTGAGAGTCCGAGTACGAGCAGGAAGGCAGGGAGGCGGATGGCCCATTCGCGGGGGGGAAAGTAATCGTGTACGGGGCTAGAGGTGTCGAAGAACGGCTGTAGAGGACGGGGTATGAATTGGAGAACGGACGATCGCGGGGAGCACTGACGAGGAGGATGGCCCAGGTGGTGTAGTAGACAAACACCAACGCCGCGACGAGCAGCATAGAACCACCAAGTGTCTTGTCGCTCATGGCCTGTCTAGACAGCTGACTGGGGACGATACCGCTCGGTTTCAAGACACTCACCATCGTTGCAGTAAGGTCGGTGTCCAAGGCTGAAAGCTGCAGCCACCACCATACCTCCATCATGATCTCGTATCCCTTCGCGTCTCTCGCCCACGTCCGGATCCTCCTACTCCCAGTTGGTCCCATTCCAAGGTCAACATACGATACCTATGCCGCAGAGATACGGTCATTCGACTCCATACGTCTGGGTGATATACCTGGCGACGCCAAGGACGAACGAGGTGCGCTTACCCATGCACTCGTGTCCCATACCCTCACAATTACGATTCCAGCCCGTTTCATGCCGAACCCAATGTCCAGTGGTCATCTCCACCTCAGTTTTACCTCTCATCCCAGCTCGCATGCCCACTCGCCCTTGTCCCTCTTCCGACCTTCGCATTTCAATCTGGGCATAATCGGCATCGTTGCCCCTTTTTCTTCGCATCTGTTATCGTCCGCTTTGGAAAGGTTTGATAGCACACTGGCTGACATCTCTCCGGAAGCCTCGATATTCCCGCTCGCCAAAACCTGCTTCGCCTTTCAGGACGATGAAGGACCTATTGTTGGCCTTGGCGAAACCCCACCCGGTCTCGCTATAATCCCGAACGCAATGGGAAACAAGAGGCTGTACATTGGGACGTTACTTGCTGATCTGTGTTCGCAGATCTTGAGTGAATTTGGCCGCTTGGTGTGTGACCTTGAACTCCTGCATACTTGCGTCTCATGTGGCTAGGTTCATATATTGGAAACCCCCGTAGGGAACGAGTACATAAACGCTACCCTTTTCCCAGTCCTACCTGCAGCTGCAGAAATGCCGTTTGCTCTTGACTCCAACTCCCACTTCTTCCAGCATTCCTTGCCCATTCATTCCAGTCAGTCAGAGCTCGCCATATCACATCTGTCCACCCCAGCAAATAATGGGATGACGCGTAACTCGTCTGCCCCTGGGGTTCTTCAAGTGTCCACTGTCGGATCACAACGCCCTTCCACCCTGGGTCTACCACCAGTTAAAAAACGTGTCGGCACAGTGGGGACGGCATCTTCTCATGCAAGGCTTTTTAAAGTCTACGGTGACTTCTTTTTATTAGCTGGGAAAACACAGGATGCCAGGATTTGGTCTGTGGACCTCATTTGTCCACTCGTTCCATGAATGACAACCTTGAAGGTACCAGGAAGCGCTCAACCTGTTTAAGACCGGAATGGACCCCATTTGGCAGGCGTCAGCTGCTGAAGGTTTGGCAGTGGTTTCCGTTCTCGATTCTTGGGCTGCTGCCCAAGGACTTGTGAGTCTCCTGCTGTCGATGGTAGTCTGCATTATATATCTTTACAGCAGGCATCGGTCACTGATGCAAAGAATCCTTGGATGGAGATCAACGAACAACTCTCACAAGTTGTTGCCCTGTATCTCAAGGCCAACATTCCGTCAGATAACCTGCAAGATCACTCCTTATTGGCATTTGTCTACACGTCAGCTGTTCTGCGACAGACCTCGTTGCTGTTCTGTGTTTGGTCATCCAAAGGGTGGGGGACATTGGCTTTTGCATCAATGCTGCAACCTGGTGCCACGCCATATTGGCAGAAGGTTATCTCTGATAATTCTTGGGCCTACTTCGAACGCCTCAGTATTATCACTGGTATCACTCGCTCACAAATCGCCAGTACAGTCTCGCAAGCACACGGTCCTTGGCTGTTGCACCTTGGTCCTCGGGAGCGTCTCGTCGTCTTGCAGTCCATGGCAAATATCTATAGCTGCATGGGATATAGGCGTAAGGAAACCTATGTTCTTCGGGAGGTGATTAGTTGTATCATGGACTTGGTGGTCTGCGGTCGCGATGAAGATTACCAACTTCAAAAGTTGGATGCCGGAAGTGCAGGCTTACTCGTCCGCACTGCCGGCCTCCCGAGCCGGGACGACAGTACTCCTACTGGCAATGGAAGTTTGGCTTTTCGCCCGAACGAGAACCTGCAGGGTAATCCGAGTGTACTTCGAGTTCTCACACATGCATGCAAAGCTCTTGGCGTCGATTTGGAGTCCGTTAGCGTGGTTGCACAACCAAACGTCGAGGGTGACGACGTCGATCCGGATATTGTTCCCTTCGAAACATTATCATTGGCAGAGTCACTGAGCAATACATTCGGATGGCCAGAACTCCAGGTAGGAGTCGTGCGCGAAGCTATTGCGGTCGCGGAGGCACTTCCTGGTCAGTAAATATCCTTGCCACCGATTGAATCTTACAGATTCGATAGATCAACTGGCTGTGGCCCGCTTTGCTTTTTCTGCTCTCAGGACCATGCATTCAATTCTAGCGACCACTGATCAATGCCATTTGTATCAAACGGCCTCAAGGGCGCTTGCTATTACGCGGCGGCGTGGTGATGCGTCGATGATCGAGTACTGGGCCGGACATCCTGTCCAGAGCATCGCTGTACTACCGTAAGCGCTTTTGTGTTTAGGGATTTTTCAGCCAGCTGATGTAGTCTCTAGTCTCCCTTTACATCGTATTCCGACTGAGAAGCCATCATCGTTATTGGCCGCAAATAGCTCCACATCCCATGCCATGAGTGTTATATCGGGCCCGGGCAACGATCTATTTCTATATAACCCCCGAAAGTCCGTCAATACGCGAGTGAGTCGAGCGAAATGTCTATATTGCCCTCGAGTAGCTAAACATGTTATGTACAGGGCAAAACCATCATTGTTCAGAATGAATTTACCGAGATGGTTATCACTCTGCGGAACCCTTTTGTGTTCGATCTCGAACTGCAAAATGTGTCATTGATGTAAACATTTTATTCCGAGTACCCTTTTCATGGCTGATCTCTTATAGCACATCGGGCGTCGAAGTTGAATGCAATACCACCCATTCGATCATCATCCCGGCAAACTCCGTCCATCCTGTTACGCTGTCTGCAATCGCCAAACAGCCAGGTGTCTTGACCGTCAAAGGATGCACTGTTCATGCTTTTAATGGCGCCCCCAAGAGATTTTTCCTTCCCGTGTCCACGGAAGCCGAGGAAGAGTACCAGTCACGGAGGCAGAGCATGATGGTGTGCGAGAGCGGGCGGACAAAGTACTCAGGACTTGATTCGCGGCCGTGGGAGAAGGGCGGGAGACGTTTTGCCAATTTCTTTGCGCCATCGAAGCTGAAGGCACGATTCTTGGAGTGCGTAGTCGTCCCAGAACAGCCGTTACTTCGCCTGAGGTGGACTTCTCTGACACACGCGGCGGTCATGCTTTACAATGGCGAGAGGTTCGTCAGAATGTATGACGATATCTCACACTTTCTCATTCCTGCCTCCAGGTCTACCATTCGACTCACGCTTGAAAATGTCTCCACTCTACCAGTCAACTTTGTGACATTGTCATTCGATGACTCCACGACTGCTCCTGCACAAGAAGCATTAGCAGAGGGACAACTCGACGTCATTGAGACATACGAAACCGAGTATGACCTTGTTCATCAACAAGCTTTTTCATGGAACCGAGACAAGGAGATCAAAGCCATTGACCCAGGTCAAAAAATTGTGGTATCAGTCGCATGCCTTGGAAAGGCCAAATGGTGCGTTTACATTGGAACCTGCACTTGCAGGTTTTGACATGTTCCCTCAAGCACCAGCGCGACTATCCGAATATCATATGCACATGTCCGTCGGGACGATGAATCTGGAGCCACACCCGATGTCTTCTATACCAGACAGCTAACATACCCCATGACCGTCACTGTGTACCACATGCTAGAATGTCATGACATGAGCGTCATGCCTTTGGATGCGTTCAGCCATATCAACGATGACTCGCTCCAGAAGATCAGCAACCCGCACGAATGGTGTCTATTCTCCATTGAAGTGAGGAACGCATACGGTTTGCCATTCGAAGTTTCGTTTGACAGGACTCAACAAAGTGAAGGTGAATTTCTACCCTTTCCAGGAAGCCCACTCATCAAAGCAGATGCACCAGATGCTACAGCATGCTCGGTTGTTCCAGCTGGCTCGTTGTCCCGGCAAGTCAAGTCACGAACTCCTGCGGTACTTCTTAAGCTAACGAGGTTCCATTTCAAACAGCATCCTCCTCCCGATCAGAAGGTTTCGGCTATCAGATGATGATATTTCACGACCCATTCCTAGCCTTGCTGATCGCCAGTTTGTCGTCTCCAAGTCTAATTTGAGTGATACAGAAGAAAAGGCTCACAGAGAACTGTTTTGGTATCGCGAGAAATTGCTGGGCATTGTTCGCGGTCGCTGGAAAGAGGTCAATCCTGTCGACTGTTCATTAGCTGCGAGATATATTGCTGACTTTTCTCAGGCGAATGGAAGTCGCCACGGAGATTTGTCCTTGCGACAACAACGCATGACGACGCTTATGCTAAGTGTCCTCAAGACGGATCTTAATCGTATTGATCTATCACTGGTGCAATGCTGTCCTGAGAAGACAGCCGTCAGGATGTCTGGAAAGTTTATAGTGGCGCCAAACACAGTCGTGAATATGGTAGCCAAGGTCACCAACACTGGTCGTACGTCGATCAGACCCGCGCTTCTTGTGCTCCGTGTTGATCGTACCTCAGCCTCCGCACTGGCAACCGTGCTGGATTTGTCGACGAATCCGGAAGAGCACGTCCTTGTACAAGGCTCACTGACGGACATCGCATTGGGCCGCGTGGAAAGTGGCGAGTCACAAACGATAGAAGTACCACTCTGCTTTCTCTGTGCGGGGTACTTTGAAATTGTCGTCGAAGCGTGGCAACTAAGTGTTGCGGGAGAGAAACGACAGACAGGAGTGGCTCGCTTGTGGGTAATCGCCAGAGAGGACGATTCGTTGCGAACCTTCTCAGACCTGTAATGATATCTGTAGACTTGTGCTTTCAATGTATCCGTAAACCGTGTTAATCGTAGTTCGATTTCCAAGATCTTGCCCGCCGAAGATCGCTTGGTCATATCTTCAGTAAGTCGTGAAAACTGTATCATAGCAGAACCCTCTCTTTCCCGTCGTAGTACTCCCCGGGCTGGTGATCCTTGTGAAAGTTAGTGAGATAACAGCCCCACGGGGTTTTCAGTGGCCGGAATCATCAGCCCGCCGGCGACGCCACAAAAAAATATAGTCCCACCGAGGATTGAACTCGGGACCCTTGCATTCAATGTTACCTCATAAGTACAACGCTCTGACCACTGAGCTATGGGACTATCGCCTAAATTTCTCCCTTTAATGGTATATATTCCTATTGACTTATGGGGGCAAAGTGTCTCCAGAACTTGCGAGCGAGGGTACATGCAAATTCATCTTATATTATGGATCGAGAAGCCGTGCTTCTTCCTCGTGTCCGTTGTTAGAGATGTGAAAAAATCTTGTCCCAACCCTCCTCCCCTGTTCTTCCGAGTGAGTAATCCACACGATTGCCTTCAACTCGCCGTCCGTAGATCGCAACTCGCGAAAAATATAATCTTCGACCAGCGCCGTCGAGTAAGGATCGAGAGCAGAAGTCGGTTCTAACAGGAATGAGAAAAAACAGTCAGGATGTACCCAGAGGCGCCGAGACCGACCGTCTAGCAACAGCACTTCTGCGGTATTTAACCCGAGTGCAGTGGCCAGTGCAATCCGTTGCGACTCCCCACCGCTCAGATTGGTCCAATTCCGATCCCAAAGTTCTTCGTCGATGCCCCATACCTTGGCGATTTCGATTGGGTGCGTCAGTCCGCCACCGTCGCTGAGGGACTTGGGAACTCTGCGAGAGCTAAAAGACGAGATCGCGGCGAGGAAGTCCCGTGGTGTACCCGACAGCAGCGAGGGTCTCTGTGGGACGTAGAACACTTTCGTCCTGAAAGATGGCACACCTGTAAGACGTTCGGTGAGCACTATGCCTCGCGATGCATCTTAGAGCATGAAACATACCGAATGACTTGGCGGTGCTGGCGACAGAATTCGTGATGCTCAGGACGGTGCTATAAACGGAAGAGCACACACCGTCCTCTATATAAAACCTGGCCACTGTACACGTTTAAGTGGGAAATGCATTTCAACAGAGTGGTCTTCCTGCCCGAGGGTCAGAAGTCCGCTGTCGAATTATTCGTTGACGTACCCCGAACCACTCTTCCCTTGCAAGACCATCACATCACCTTCGTTGAGATCGAAGCCAAGGTTG